>MU727033.1:15648-44543 GCA_026770625.1 Nicotiana glauca | reverse complement strand
TATTGAGTTGTCCGCTCAAGGGTACCGGTCTAGCTCCCCATAGAAACCTTATTCTATTTAACTATGCATGCATCACTGTCAAACATAGTCGAGTCAGTTATGTTGTCCACATAATGAATTTTTAAGATAGCCTTATCCAAAGTCCACTGGGTTCCCCTGGGACCCAAACGGACAACACCATATTCTGTGCATTTAATTTGGAGAACTAAATGCTATTTATGCCAATTATTGATTTAAATAGCCGACTCCGGCGGGGGGTAAGGGACTAACACTTTGTTTTACAGAAAATGAGGCACTAAATCCCAAGATTCGGCATGGTAACCAACATTCACCCAAGGTTGCTAAGCTGGTGGGAGGACCTTCATTCCAGTAATCGGACTCTCATCCGTAAGTATTTGGGAAACTTAACTTCTCTTTTGGAAATTCAGCCGGACAACAAAATCATAGAGGCTACGACCTTATTCTGGGACAGTGATAGATCAATATTTCGATTTTGGGACCTTGAAATGAACCCTCTGCTTGAAGAAATAAGAGGGTTAGCTGGTATTCCTTGGGAGACTCGGGGTTTGCTCATGCCAGAAAACCGCAAGGGTAGGGGTTTCTTCAAAATAATGGGGTTGAAGAAAAATTCAGGCTTGACTTGTTTGAAGGATTCCTATATTCCTTTCGACTACCTGTATGAGAGGTACGGCCATAGCAAATTCTACCGCACCTATCCAGATGAATTCGCCCTCACATCATTGGGGCATATCCACAGGAGGGTTTTCGTCTTTATGTTCTACTTCTTGGGAATGATAATGTTTCCTATGAAGAAGCCTAGAATCCATACCAGACTAGCCATGGTCACCAAGACATTGATGGAGGGGATTGAAGGGCAACCTTTTAGCATAGTGCCCATGATTGTTGCTGAGATCTACCGAGCTTTGGAAAAATGTCAACGAGGGGCTAGCCATTTTGAGGGTTGCAACTTACTACTTCAACTCTGGCTTATAGAACATCTCTAAAAGGGTCGATACCGTCAAGAGCTTCCGTAAAGGCCGTGGAATGATCATATAGACTTTCACCGTCCCAATAGAATGAGATATATGCCTGACATGTTTGCTCGGCCGGGGGACGCTCGAGGATGGGTAGAGTTGTTTGAAAACTTGAAAGAAGACAAGGTGCAATGGATGTTCGAATGGTTTCCTACTGGAGAGTTCATCATCTTCTCTCGCGACGCTCTATTCCTTATACTCATTGGTCTGAGGGGAACTTATCCCTATGTCCCTCTTCGAGTCATGAGGCAGGCAGGGAGGAAGTAAGTCGTACCAAAGGTCGAGAAGATGAGTCATTTCAGGGCTGATTTCCAGGACGACGATAGCCCATACAAATGTCAAGCTCAACACATGTGGAACAGCAAGATCATCCTGGAAAAGGATTCCATAGAGCCTGACAAATATCATGCCGGCTACACTTCATATTATCCAGGTTGGCTAGAAGAAGATCATGCTGGGTTAGGACAGCCCGGGTCTGTTCGAGGTCACTGGGTTATCGACGAAAGGGCTGAGATACAGGTTAAGTACAATCAGTTGTGCAAAAGGATCAGGGAATGCGAGAGTGAGCATCTTCAAGAAGCAAACCAAAATTTGATCGAGGAATGGAAGGATATGGCTGTCAGAGCTAGAAAGCGCCTAGGGAATTTGGAGCAAGGTTTAGTAGAGCTGGAAGGGAAATTCATCCGGAGGATCGAGAATTGCCAAAACGCCGAGGGAAATGAAGGAGGACATTTGGCTAGGGCTTATCTGCTGCTACGATTGCGTGAGCTGGTGACGTTGTTCGATGGAGACAAAGATGACGAGTCTGGGGAAGGTCCTTCTGGGACCAAGTAGTCAGGAGTTTCTTTTCTTTTTTCCACTTTGAAATGTAATAAGTCCAATGTCCATCAGTGATATTTTTACTTTATGCAATTTTAGTGTCGTATTGGGATTCGTCTTATTTTTATCAATAAAATGAGGAATTTAGCATTATAAGTTTTCCAAATCAACTTGTCGCTAGGCCTACCTTGGGCACAACGAGGCACCCAATTTAGGACACAATTTATATTCTTGTGCTATGTGTTTACATATTGCAATTTTTTTTTACAAAATATGTACTAACTTGTTACCTTTTTGTTGTTTTTACTTTTATTTTTATTCCCCTCCCTAAAAGGTTAGATCGTGCATTCTGGCATCGTCATCCTACTCCACAAGATCTAAGGACCCTCCACCTCCTCCTCCTCCAAGTCCTACCAAAAATAGGTTCAAAGCAAAAATGGAAGATTTGAACAAAAAGGAGAATTCGGTTGAAAGGGTAGAGGTTCCTCAAGGTATTAAGGTGTCCAAAGAAAGAGCCGCTCAGCTCGAATGGATGTTACTGAAATTTCAAGAAGAACTAGACCATGTTCAGAACTTGGCAAGTCTGTCATTCTCCCTCACAACTCCAGACATCAACTTTCCCAATGCTCAATATCCCATACCTCCACAGAACATCTCGAAGCCGCAGAAACAACCCGCTACTCATCAAAATTTCGACACATGCCACAATAACACTCCACTCTTCATCCCGGAACAATCAAATGATTATCCCCACCATGCTCCCATCTATGTGGAAACCCTACCAAAATACACTCAGCCCATTACAAACTTATCAGAGTCTGATGACAAAGACTCTCTCATCAAGAACCTAGCTGCCGAGCTCAAGAAATTGACTAGCTGAGTCCAGGGCATTGAAGGAAATAAAGGGGTACAAACCTCCCAAGTTCGAAATGTTTGACAGCTCGGGGATCTCAGAGTCCATCTGAGGACATACTGTGATAAGCTGGTCGGCGTAGGAAGAGATAAGAAGATCCACATGAAACTCTTCATGAGAAGTTTAAAAGGTGATGCGCTATCTTGGTACATTAGCCAAGATCCCAAGAAGTGGACGAGCTGGGTTGGAATGGCGTTCGATTTCATGGACAGGTTCAGGTTCAATACAGAAAATGCATCGGATATCTTCTACATCCAGAATCTAAAAAAGAAACCCACTGAGACATTCCGCGAGTATACTAAGGTCAGGCCAGCCTTAGAAGAAGAACAAATGAATCAATTTTTCGTCCGAGCTCAAGATTCGCAGTATTATGAGAGGTTAATGTTGATAGAGGGCCAGAAATTCTCCGACATCATCAAGCTAGGAGAAAGGATTGAGGAAGGCATTAAGAGTAGTATGGTCACTAATTTGAGGCACTGTAGGCTACCAACAAAGCCCTGCAATATGGTGGCACGTCCAAGAAAAAGGACGTGAATGCCGTGATGGTTGCATAGAGAACCAAGTCCCCAGTAAAATACCAAGCCTACCCGGTACCCCCTTTCACATACCAGCCTATCCCCAATTACCAAACACCTCCGCCCTCTTACCAAACTCCTACTTACCAATCATCCCCCTCCCCCACATATCAACCTTACTCACCAAGATATTCCCAAACTGCACCCGTCTACCAAGCCTATAATGCTCACTACCAATCACCTCCCACCCGCCAAAACTTCCCCAGGCCATACCCTAACTTCGACCGTAGACCTCCCAAGAAATACACCGCCAACGCCGAGCCAATCGACCAACTATATGAAAGACTCAAAGTAGCCGGTTACGTCACCCCAATCCCTGCCATAACTCCAGAAAATCCTTCCCAAAAGGGTCAATCCAAATAAAGCATGTGCATACCATTCTAGCATGAAAGGGCATACCATTGACGAGTGCCGATCTATGAAAGACAAAATCCAAGCTCTAATTGACAACAAAATTATCGTGGCTAAGGAACCTGATCCTAACGTTTGCAACAATCCCTTGTCTGATCATAAGGGTGGTGGTGTGTATATGATCAAAGTAGAAGATGATTGGGACCCCAAAGGGTCAATTGGATTGATTGCCGAAGGTGACGAGCCCAAGAAACCAACAGTCACCCTAAATCCAATTGTGGTCCAGATCCAGTCCTCTAGGGATGCTGAAGTAAACATGTCCATGACTCTCGAGTGTGAAACACCATTATCCATAAAGACTGCAGAGCCAATTGAGGTGGAGTTTGGGTCTCCAAAAGCACCTACACCATTCGAAGTTGCTGTGTTGCCTCCCAAAATGAGAGTGCCCATTCCTGTGGCAATGTCAGCCAGAACATTATTCTATACATAGGCCATTCCTTAGGATTACACCGCTGAGGCAAGAAGGAAGGGAAAGAGTAGGTCCGGAGAAGCAATTGCAGCGTAGGGTATGACCAGGACTGAATTTATACTTCGGAGCACTTAGTTGAATCAAGTAAGTAGGCCTCTGGACGACCTATTGAAACTGGGCTCGATGATCTCTAGCAGAAGATACAGGCAAAAGAATACTCAGTTGTTGACCAATTAAACAAAACACCAGCATAGATCTCCATTCTAGCTCTACTGCAAAGCTCTGAGACACACAAGAATGCCCTGATGAAGACACTGAGCGAGTCATACGTACCCAACAATATAACTGGAGGAGAGATGGCAAACATGGCCGTGCAAGTATTGGAGAGTCATAAAATCACTTTCCACGAGGATAGGTTGCCTCCTGAAGTTTTAGGCCACAGCAAAGCGTTGCACATCACTATGCAATGCGAGGACTATTTCATCACCAGGACTTTGATTGATGGAGGGTCCAGCCTCAACAATTGTCCACTGGTGACCCTTAGAATATTAGGAAAGAGTCTGCATGAAATCAAGGATGGGGCTATCAACGTCAAAGCTTTTGATGGATCCCAAAGGTCCACTATTGGGGAAATCAGTTTATATTTGCAAATGGGGCCAACTTGGTTCGATGTTGATTTTCAAGTAATAGACATCCCAGCATCCTACAACTTACTACTAGGACGACCTTGGATCCATGCCGTTGGAGCCATAGCCTCAACCCTCCACCACGCAGTGAAGTTCGAGTGGAACCACCAAGAGGTGATTATTTATGGTGACGAGAGTAATGCCATATACAGTCATCAAACCATCCCAGCAATTGAAGGAGGAAGGAAAGTAGGAGGAGAAACCTACCACCAGATTGAGGTAGCCAACGCCGTTGACAAAGATAAGTGGTGGGATAACAAGATAAAAAGTATATTGAATTGGAGCGGGTATAAACCTGGCAAAGGGCTCGGCAAGACCTCCAGGGAATTACTAAGCCTATCAAACTGAAGAAGCATGGCACCACCTTCGGGTTAGGGTATGGAGATACTTGGGAAGAATTCCAGAACTGGTTGCCACCATGGCGCCGACCCCTACTATACGTTGGAGCACCCGATACCCCGCCTGGAGCAGACTTTCCAGCCAGCAGACGTCCTATATGGGTCAGAGGAAGATGAAACATTGGCCGCAATGAAGAACCTATTTTAGGAAGATGACGATATGGACTGTCACGTTATTCTCGAGGAGGAAGGAGAGGAAGGCCCTTCCATATAAGTTGTGAACCGAGGAGCGCGTCTCAACAACTGGTTCATTAGAACCACCAAGGCCCGGAAGGCTTTGGGGTAGCAAGTCTGAACAAAGAACTATGCATTATCTTTTACTTTTTTGCTAGTTGATTTCCTTTCCGTATTTTCTTTAAATTTCGAAAAGAGCTCCGTTGTTCAAAACAATTATGGAATTTATCAAAGTATTTCAGTTTCTTATAAATCTCGCTCTTATTATTTTCTCTATCATTTACTTTATTTACACAGCATTACTATTACTTATATTGATGAACCGACGAATGTGACATGCGATGAGATAACACAACAAACGGATATAGACTCAGAAGAGGATGAGATACCAGAAGAGGTCGTTAAAGAGGTTGAGGACTTTGAGAATAGACCTAAGTCTAACCTGGACGAAACCGAGGTCGTCAACCTAGGAGATAAAGAGAATGTCAAAGAAATGCGCATCAGTGTTCACTTGTCACCGTCAGAAAAAGAAGAGTACACAGAATTATCATATGACTGGTCTCAGTATATCTATTGTAGCTCACAAACTTCCAACAGATCCGACGTGTCCGCCGGTAAAGCAGAAGCTTATAATGTTCAAGCCAGACATGAGTTTGAAAATCAAGGAAGAAGTCACCAAGCAAGTCAAAGACAAGGTCCTCAGGGTAGTAGAGTACCTGACTGACGAACCTGCCGGTCTAGAATAGCCAGCGGCTCCTCCTCATATGACAAGTCCTTGTCCAACTGGATAGTGATGAAATCTAACACGTGGGCTGGATCGACGTGATAACTCCAAAGCATGGACACACGAAACACTGGATGCACGGCTGATAAGCTCGGCGGCAAGGCAAGTCTATAAGCCACCTCTCTCACTCGATCAAGAATCTCAAATGGACCGATGAATCTAGGGCTAAGCTTGCCCTTCTTCCCAAATCTGATCACGCCCTTCATAGGCAACACTCGGAACAATACTCGCTCACCTACCATGAAAGCCATATCTCAAATCTTGCTGTCTACATAACTTTTTTGCCTTGACTGAGCTGAACAAAGCCTATCTTGAATGATTCTGACCTTGTCCAAGGCCTCTTGAACTAGATCCGTACCCAACAACCGAGCCTCCCCTGCTCAAACCATCCAACAGGAGACCGACATTGCCTACCATATAAAGCCTCATAAGGAGCTATCTAGATGCTAGACTGGTGGCTATTGTTGTAGGCAAACTCCGCTAAAGGCAAGAACTGATTTCACGAACCTCCAAAGTCAATGACACAAGCTCGGAGCATATCCTCCAAAATCTGAATAATCTGCTCCGACCGCCCATCCGTCTGGGGTTGAAATGTTGTGCTCAATTCAACTTGTGTGCCAACTCTTGCTGAACTGCTCTCCAAAAATACGGCCTCTCATCTTATAGCCTGAATATCCAAAGCAAGCGGCCTCTCACCAACCGGAATATAAGCAATACTGTCCGTACTAGTTGACTTCCTACTCAATGCATCGGCCGCCATATTGGCGTTTCTCGGATGATATATAATGGTGATATCATAATCTTTCAACAACTCCAACCACCTTCTCTGCCTCAAATTCAACTCCTTTTGCTTGAACAAATACTGAAGACTCTTGTGATCCGTGAACATCTCACATGCCACGCCATATAGATAATGCCTCTAAATCTTCAATGGGTGAACTATGGCTGCCAATTCCAAATCATGAACTAGATAGTTCTTCTCATGAATCTTCAGCTGCCTCGAACCATAGGCAATGACTTTGCTATCCTGCATCAATACTACTCCAAGCCCAACACGGCAAGTATCACAATAGACTGTATAAGGCCCTGAACCTGTGGGCAAAACCAACACTAGTACCGTAGTCAGAGCTATCTTGAGCTTCTAAAAGCTCGACTCACACTCATCCGACCGTCACACCTCTATTTTTCTACTACACCCCGTAGGAGGGTATAATAAAAGGGAGTTATTTCCAATTTGAATTGACAACCGAAACGAGATTTATTTATTAAGAAATTTAGAGTCACCACTTGGGAGATTTATGATGTCCCAAGTCACCGGTTGAATCCCGAATTGAGGAAAAAAATAACTCTATTTAATAGTCCGCGAGCTAAAAATTCGAATAAGGAATTCTGTTAACCCGGGAGAAGGTGTTAGGCATTGCTAGGTTCTGTGATTCTAGTACGGTCGCTTAACTGTCATATCCAGCTTAATTATCTGCTTTATACAATTATGAACCTATGTGCAAATTTTAACTTTTACACTGCTTTTATTCAATTTTTTTAAAGAAGATTACAACGTCGTTAAAACAAGCCTCGAACCACATCACATAAATGCACGTGCGATTTTTGACATATTTTAACTTCGTTGGGATTTGGATTTGGGTCACATAAATGTGCACCAGAGTTTAAGAAGGTAAAATTATTAAATGAGGTGCCTAAAAGCAACTACGCATTTGCACTTTGCGAGGGCCATGGAATTCGCTAAATGGCACGCCTCGAATTCTAAGGATCAAAACAAAATTAATTAAATGAGGGCCATGCAATTGTCATTTTTGTTTGGCACGGAGCACCTCGATTTATTTTAACCAAGACGTTTCTAAATTAAACTATGAGGGCCATACTTTATTCAATTGGTGATTATGGCGCACCTCCAATCTATTTTGAAAAGGAAAACCAATTAACTAAAGAAGAATTCGGGAACATCTACTCATTCCAAAGAAAACCAAATGTCGTAATGAAATTAACAACCATTTGCCTGTTATTGGGCAAGCTTTAAGCCCAAAGCTTCTAAACCAAGGATTGAGCAAAATCGACTGCCAATCAGCTAGCTATGTGAACATAAAATAAATTGCTTTTTTAAAATTTCTAAATTTAATTAATCTAGCACAAATCGACTAACTAAACTTCTAATTTATCCTTTATGCCTTCTTAAGCCTAACCTGCCATAGGATGAGTCCATTAATAATCAAATGAGCTACTGGGCTCACGAACTAAGCCCAAGTAGTAGGGGCATTACCGCTCTCTCGCTACTGGCTTTAAAGCCCAGGCTCCAGAGATCCAAAACTTCGCCAAAGCCAAAAATGAAGGTCAGGCCTCAGTATCGAATCCTTACCAGTACTAAAAAACAATTGCACCCAACCAACTCACAATGCACTACAACATTCCATAGTAAAGGAATTGTAAGGGAATTTCAAAAGTTAACAGATGCAATGCTTAAATTTAACTACATTACTAATGGAATCAACAAGTATTCAAGCTTGCATTCGAACCTAAGCTAAACTTACAAATACCAGCCCCCAAACTTCCACCAATCTATTTTCCCTTGATACGAAACAGTAATAACAAATAGAGAATTAACATAGTTTTGCTTGAATTCAGAAATCAGCCCAAAAACTCTTAAAGAGCACAATTTCATTTCTATGGCATACTAATCATAAAAGACGTGAGACTAGCATACATGATTCAGAGTCTATTACAAAATATAAAAGAACCAAGGAACAAAAGGACATGAGCTTTAGGATAGTTATGTTCAGTTGAGCCTCAACTTAAAGTACATGCTCCTTGTCACTTGTTAACAAGGATTTGAAGAAATACCTGGGAAATAAGAGGAAATAACAAGAGAATAAGGCTCATCAGATGAAAAAGTAGCAGCAATACAGCCGGGTTCAACACCAACAACCCATTTCAAACAGAAAATGATGTGAAATAAATCCCAGGATCCCTAATCCAATCAACAAACCACACTAAGCTCAAACAAGACCTTTAATGAAGAAATTTCAAACCATTTTCACTCCAAATGAAACATCAGTTTTCAAAGGATCAGATTCTCAAAAACTTGGAAAGAATTCTAATGGAACAGTAGTATTTTTTTTGTTGATATTTTCTAATTTATTAACTGAGATTAAAGGGAATTGATGGAACAATAAAAATGGCAGCCTTTTCTTGATTTTCTAGCTATTAAAACCTTGCCTTGAAAGGCAAGAATGCTACTTTATATAGGCAAACAACTAGGGCAGCCTTTTCAGGTTTTTTTTTGCCCTTTAGTCCCTTTTATTTTCACTTTTTGGACTATTTAGTCCTAAAGACTTGGCTTGTTCCCAAGTCACCACATCTACTTGTTAAATTTTCAAATTAACACCCTATCTAGAAGTTCCTAGGGAGCTCCTAATCTGTTACTGCAAGATTCCTCTATTAGATTACCTATATTACCCCTTTTGCTTCTGAAAATTACTAACTAAGTTCACCCTTCTTGCCCTAGTCTACTAACCCTGGTTACCTAACTATGGTTAAGCTAGCCAATTTTGAAAAAACATTAAGCTAAAATCAAACAGATTCTAAGAAGGAAAAAATAATTCTGACTATTAGTAATTAGCCATTAAAGCAAACAGAATTGAAAATTAAACTAACAGCACCAATTTGTTTAATTGAAAACCAACACAAAAATAAAAATAGAATCATAACCGAATTAAACCAAAATCAAAACTGGACAAGATTAAACATGAACATGACCCTAAGGATTCTAAATCAACCAAGAAATAAATAAAAAAAATCTGAGTAAGAATGAAAGAAAACAAACAAAAAACAAGAATGAAGTGAAAAGAAAGAAGACAATGAAATACCTTAAAATCGGATTAGGGTTCGAACTCTGGCAGGATTCCTTGGATTTAATCGGACTATAACTGTCTCTAATTACATGTTTCCATGAAAAAATACATAATTAAGGGCTATTATAGCCCAGAAACCAATCAACCCCAATTAGGGTTCTACCCGGGGTTTGGTCTGAAATTAGAGGCTATGGAAAAATGTTTGAAGGGAAATAAGTGGGTGTTTAAGGAGAGGAGCGTGAGGAGGGCCCGTGGTGTAGCTTGGGCGGGATTTGGAGAATGTAGGGTTTTTGGCAAACATTTAGATTTGAAATTCGAGACGATGGGCTAGGTTTTGAGGGATGGGAGTTGTGGATTTGGAATGAGGAGAAGAAAGCGATACAAGGGTGTTAATTTGGTGTTGTTTGGAGAATTGCCACCGGCGGAGGTGATTTCCGGCCGGCGGAGGACGATGGAAGGCGGTGGTCTGAGAAAAGGTTAGGGGGAGCGAGGGAGACGGAGTTGGGGTGATGGGTGGGTAAGGTTAAGACAATTTTATATGAAAAATGAACCACTTTCCAGCCGTTGGATCAAAGATCCTCGACGGCTGGATCGATTCCAGGTGAAACAACGCCGTTCCACTTAATGGGGGAGGGGGGCAGGCCGGGTTGAGACAGGATTTTGGCCTGGATTGGTGGTCCCAAAGGGTTTGATCAAATGGGTGTGGGCATGGACCTGGGCGACTTAATCAGTCCATAGCCAGCATCTCTTTTCTTTTTAATTTCTTTTTTAATTCTGTTCTTAAACAATTAAACCAAGACCCTAGATTAATTCTAAAACTAACTTAACTTACAAGATTAGATTAATCACTCAACAAATATTTTCAACAACTAATTAAACCCTAGATTAAAGAAAAACTATAAAAAGTAAAATTAAAAAGTTAAAGACGCAAAAGAGTTATTTTTTGTAATTTTCTATCTTGTAAAATGATCTTACTAATTAACCTAAAAATTTAAAAATAAGTCCTAAATGCAAATGCATGGTATTTTTATATTTTTTTTTCATGATTTAGGTAAAATAAAACATGCACACAAATTATCACAAAATCTTATAAAATTGTACAAAATGGAGAAAAAATTATTTTTTTTAAATTTGTGGAAGTAATTCATATAGGGCAAAAATCACGTGCTCACAGCTGCCCCTCTTTGCTCGAAAATACGAAGAGTTTTCGTGCAAAGATAATTTAGCAAATACGAGCAATTTTTGCCCATTCGAATACTCCGTGTGAAGTATTTTTGAAAAGTCTGACCGCACCCTGCTTCTGAGGTTGCCTACATATCCTTGGCTAAAAAGGAATCAGGTTAGTGTAGTTCGGGAAGGTCTGGTAGCTGGGACTACCATGGAGCTGTGGTTTCACTGTTGCTGTTGCTGCTGCTGCTACTGCTTACTGAACCCCTTATTACATTATGTCAAAATAAAAAGAAGCTAGACTAAGCTATGATCTATGAATTACAGAAAGTCCTAACTATGTCTTCAAACTTGCTCTTGTAGTACGTGTTTCCTTGTGAACTTGTATTCTCATGTGTAATTCTCTTGTTGCTGCCTTGAATTGTATTTTGAGATGTTTTGCCATTTCTCCAAATGATGCTTGACTGCCGAAATTTGAAATATATTCCTCCGTTCTCCAGGCGGGGCCCTGATTGCTAAAACTTGAAATAAATGCCTCTGTTCTCTAGGTAGGCTCCTGATTGCTAAAAACTTGAAATAAATGCCTTTGTTCTCCAGGCGGGCTCCTGATTGCTAAAAACTTAAAATAATTGCCTCTATTCCCCGGGTGGGCTCTTGATTGCTAAAAACTTAAAATAAATGTCTCTATTCCCCAGGCGGGTTCCTAATTGCTAAAAACTTGAAATAAATGCCCTTGTTCCCCAGGCGGGCTCCTAATTGCTAAAAACTTGAAATAAATGCCTCTATTCTCCAGGCGGTCTCCTGATTTCTAAAAACTTGAAACAAATGCCTCTGTTCTCTAAGCGGGCTCCTGATTGCTAAAAACTTGAAACAAATGCCTCTGTTCTCCAGGCGGGCTCCTGATTGCTAAAAACTTGAAACAAATGCCTCTGTTCTCCAAGCGGGCTCCTGATTACTAAAAACATGAAAGAAATGCCTCTGTTCTCCGGGCGGGCTCTTGATTGCTAAAAACTTGAAATAAATGCATCTATTCTCCAGGCGGGCTCCTGATTGGTAAAAACTTGAAATAAATGCATCTGTTCTCCAGGCGGGCTCCTGATTGCTAAAAAACATGAAATAAATGCATCTGTTCTCCAGGCGGGCTCCTGATTGCTAAAAACTTGAAATAAATGCCTCTGTTCTCCAGGAGGGCTCTTGATTGCTAAAAACTTGAAATAAATGCCTCTGTTCTCCAGGAGGGCTCCTGATTGCTAAAAACTTGAAATAAATGCCTCTGTTCTCCAGGCGGGCTCCTGATTGCTAAAAACTTGAAATAAATGCCTCTGTTCTCCAGGCGGGCTCCTGATTGCTAAAACTTAAAATAAAGGCCTCTGTTCTCCAGGAGGGCTCCTGATTGCTATAAACTTTAAATAAATGCCTCTGTTCTCCAGGTGGGCTCCTGATTGCTAAAAACTTGAAATAAATGCCTCTGTTCTCCAGGTGGGCTCCTGATTGCTAAAAACTTGAAATAAATGCCTCTGTTTGGTGGCTGTTTGGTGCTTGTCCTTTCCCTGTGGCAAATTCCTACAAAGCCAACAAAATTTCTTCCCTTGTTTCAATCAAAGAAAAACCTTGTTAATATAAATATGTGGTTAGTTGCTGGCATTCTTGCTGGGTACATCCGTGCTGCTGAGCTCTACTCTGACTTGCTTCCCTGGACTTGCCTTGAACCACTTTGACTTCCTGACAGACTTGCGAAATCCCCATGACTTAGATGACTTAAGTGTTCTACCTCATCCTGTTGTTTTACATTTCTGACCCCTTTATCTGAAACTTTGCCTCTCCTCACAAAACTATCTGGCCAATCCACCGATGAACTTTCGATGATCCTTTGTGTCTTACTTTGCATTTTGACATCTTTGGTATATTTCAACCCTATTGTGCTTTGCAATTGGGAAACTGGTAGTTAGCCTTGACATCCCTTCCTTTTTGTTTCGAACAAGACCGACATTGAAACTTCTTAAGGAACAGACCTCAAAAAATAATGAAATGCAATGACCTCGAGGGTTAAGGATAAAGAGAGTCCAAAACCGGACGATTTATAATGAAGAAGGAAAAGGAAAAAGACTTATCTGAGTGAAACAATTGGTACCATTGATCATGCCATGCATTTTGGACTAACAGCCCCAATCTGTCCAACCAATCAACTTTCAATTGCCACAATTTGTTGCCCCAGCATTCCGTAATGTTAACATCTGTCAACCATAGACTTGTCTCATTTTCCCATCTGAAAACTCACTTTCACCTTAAGGTGCCCGCGAGCTCTCATTTTTGATTTCTCTCAACTCACTCTGCCTTACGGTGCCCGTGAGGGTTTTCACCTATAAGACTCTCTCATTTTGATTTCTCACAACTCACTTCACCTTATGGTGCCCGTGAGGGTTTTCACCAATAAGACTCTCTCGTTTTCATCATTTTTTTTGCTTGTACCGGAGTGTTTCCCCTGACATGAATCACCTCTACTCGCTTGTCTTGGCATTTCTTGAAGACTGATCAGAAGGTCTTTCTTTGGACCGTATTGTGGGCTTTTGGATAGGGTTAGAAAGAAAAGGTATCAAAGGCTCAAAACAATCCAACATGGGTTCAAAATTACAACTTTAGGAATCAACTTTTCACAATATACCCAACTTCTGCCCCCAGTTTCTTTATGGGAACTTCTGGATTTTTATTTCAGTGTGACTGAACCTCATAAAGAGGCTGCCTACGTACCCTTACGGGATCAAGTCAAATGTAGTTCAGATCATAAAATTACTTTATTGTTGCGATCTTTCCTTTCTTCCACTTTTCCTTTTCTTTGTTTCATTTCTTTTCTTTTCCTTCTCTTTTTCTTTTACTTTTCTTTTTTTTTCTTCTTCTTTTTTTTCTTTTCTTTTTTTTTCTTTTTCTATTTCACTATTTTTCTCTTATTTCTTCACTTACTTTCCCCGCTCGGTCTTACGAGTTTATTATTGATTCCGAAAGAGGGGTATGCAAGGTAATAACTAAGGCTCAAAGGGGTAACAAAGGCTAAAGTGTTTGGATAGCAGAATAAAATGCCTTCATCATTTCAATCTCCAAAATATGCCAAATACAATCAAGTACAAATTAGACAAAGGAATTATACATAGTATCGCTTGACTACATTAGAATTGATAGCCATTTCTACATATTTTCCTTCCACATCCGTCAAATATAATGCGGCATAAGACAACACTCTGGTTACAACAAATGACCCCTGCCAGTTTGGGGCGAACTTTCCTCTTGCTTCGGCCTGATGAGGTAAGATACGTCTCAACACAACTGCCCTACCTCAAACTTCTGCGGATGCACCTTCTTGTTGTATGCCCTTGCCATTCTCTGTTGGTACAACTTTCCATGACATACTGCTGCCAATCTCTTTTCGTCAATCAAACTTAGTTGCTCCAAGCGGGCTTTAACCCATTCAACATCATCAATTTCTGCCTCTGCGATAATCCGAAGGGACGAGATTTCAATCTCTGTGGGTATTACTGCCTCAGTACCGTAAACCAGTAAATAAGGAGTCGTCCCTACTGATGTGCAGACAGTGGTGCGGTAGCCTAACAATGTGAACGGTAACCTTCCACCATTTTTTGAAGTATATTCTTGATGTTCTTGTTAGCTGCTTCGACTGCTCCATTTGCCTTAGGGCGATATGGGGTGGAATTGCGGTGCATAATCTTAAACTGCTGACATGTCTCCATTATCAGATGACTGTTGAGGTTGGCACCATTGTCCGTGATGATTACCTTCGGGATCCCGAACCGACAGATGATATTCAAATGCACAAACTCGACCACTACCTTCTTGGTCACAGACTTGAAAGTTTTCGCCTTAACCCACTTAATGAATTAATCAATGGCTACCAGAATAAACCTATGCCCATTTGACGCAGCTGGCTCGATTGGCCCGATGACCTCCATTCCCCAGGTGATGAAGGGCCATGGTGCTGACATTGTATGCAATTCAGATGGTGGAGAATGAATGAAATCTCCATGTACCTGACATTGATCGCACTTGCGCACAAAACTGATGCAATCCCGTTCCATAGTAGCCAATAATAACCTGCTCGGAGAATCTTCTTTGCCAGTACATATCCACTCATATGCGGTCCGCAAACTCCCGCATGTAACTCAGTCATGATAACTGTAGCATGTTTAGCATTTATGCATCTTAATAAACCAAGATCTGGAGTTCTTTTGTACAACACTCCTCCACTAAAGAAAAATCCGCTTGCCAAGCGTTGAATCGCTCTCTTTTGATCCCCTGTGGCCTGTACTGGATATACTCCCATCCTGAGGTATTCTTTGATATCATGGAACCACGGCTCACCATCAAGTTCTTTTTCCACCATGTTACAATAGGCATGCTGATTTCAGACCTGAATCTACAAAGCGTCCACATAAGCCTTATCTGGATGATGCAACATTGATGCCAAAGTAGTCAAAGCGTCAGCAACTTCATTATGAATCCTTGGAATATGCATGAAATCTATTGATTAAAACCGTTAACAAAGATCATGTAAACACTACCGGTACGGTACGAGCTTCAAATCTCGTGTCTCCCATTCCCCTTGAATCTGATGCACTAGAAGATTCGAGTCACCCATGACTAAGATTTCCTGGACACCCATGTCTATAGCCAACCTCAAACCTAAGATATATGCCTCATATTCAGCCATATTATTAGTGCAATAGAAACAAAGCTAAGCTGTAGCAGGGTGGTGCTGCCCTGTCTCAGAAATAAGTACTGCCCCTATCCCGACGCCTTTCGTATTGGCGGCCCCATCAAAGAAAAGCCACCATCCTGGCCTCTCGACCTGCTCCAATTCATCGACATGCATTACCTCTTCATCCGGGAAGTATGTCTTCAAAGGTTCATATTCTTCATCAATTGTATTCTCGGCCAGATGATCAGCTAATGCTTGTGCTTTCATTGCAGTCCGAGTCACATAAACAATGTCAAATTCCGTGAGAAAGATCTGCCACTTTGCGAGCCTCCCTGTGGGCATGGGCTTCTGAAAGATATACTTCAACGAGTCCAACTGAGAGATGAGATAGGTGGTATAGGATGACAAGTAATGTTTCAATTTCTGCGCTACCCAAGTTAAGGCAAAACACGTCTTCTCAAGTTGAGTGTACTTCACCTCGTAAGATGTGAACTTCTTGCTGAAGTAGTAAATCGCCTGCTCTTTCTTTCCCGTGATGTGATGTTGCCCCAGTATACAACCAAAAGAGCTATCCAAAACTGTCAGATAAAGAATCAAGGGCCTTCCCGGCTTCGGCGGGACCAACATAGGTGGATTGTCCAGATACTCCTTGATCTTTTCAAATGCTGCCTGACATTTATCAGTCCATCTGACCGTAACTTTTTTCTTTAGTAGCTTAAAGATGGGCTCACAAGTCGTTGTGAGATGGGCAATGAACTTGCTGATATAATTTAACCTCCCAAGCAAACTCATCACTTCTATTTTGTTCTTTGGCGGCGGTAGCTCTTGAATGTCTTTGATCTTGGATGGGTCTAATTCAATACCGCATCAACTTACCACGAACCCCAACAGTTTCCCAAACGGGACACCAAATGCACACTTCGCTAGATTGAGCTTGAGGTTGTACCTGCGGAGCCTCTGAAAAAACTTCCTTAGGTCCTTGACATAGTCACACTACCTCCTCGACTTTATGACCACGTCGTCTACACAGACCTCAATTTCCTGGTGTATTATGTCATGAAACATGGTGGTCATTGCCCTCATATATGTTGCCCCTGCATTCTTCAAACCAAATGGAATGACCCTATAACAATACATTCCCCAGGGCGTTATAAATGCCGTCTTTTCTACATCTTCCTTATTTATCAAAATCTGGTGATAACCCGCCTAACAATCCATGAAGGAGACAATCTCATGTTTTGCACAATTATCAATCAATATGTGGATGTTCGGCAGTGGGAAGTTGTCTTTTGGACTTGCCTTATTGAGATCACGGTAACCAACGTATACTTTGGTCTTTCCATCCTTCTTTGGCACAGGCACCACATTAGTTAACCAGGCGGGATACCGCGTGACCCGAATTACCTTTGTCTTAAATTTCTTGGTGACCTCTACTTTGATTTTTACATTCATATCTGTTTTAAATTTCCTTAGCTTCTGCTTGACAGGAGGGAATGCTGGGTCGGTGGGCAATTGGTGGACCACCAAGTCAGTGCTTAAACCCGACATATCGTCATATGACCATGCAAAAACATCTTTGTACTCAAGCAATGCTTTGATTATCTCTTCTCCAGCTGAAGTTCCAAATGGACACTTATTTTCATTTCCCGTACATTATCCTGATCCCCTAAGTTGATTGCTTCTGTGTCGTTCAGGTTAGGTTTGGGTTTTTCTTCAAAATGACTTAATTCTTTACTGATTTCCTCAAAATCTTCCTCATCATCATATTCTACTTCGTCATTACACTCAATTTCTTGTATTATTATTTCGGAGTTATATTGGCGTTTAAGGTTGGACCGAAGACTCCTCATGTATGACATATCATTGAAACCATCATAAAAGGGACTGTACAAAAAGGAAAAGAAAGAAAAAAATAAAAACTATCAGGAATGGAAGGAAATTGCATTTCATTAAAATTTAAGATAACAAGGTTTAACTCATCCAAACGGACGGAACATAACATCCGAATTACAACCTTGGATATAATCCAGATTAAACTGAAAAGAATTCAAACTAACTACCAAGACTCCCTTCGGGTAGGAAGGGGAGTTGTTTTTCAATTGTTAAGCTTTGCTTGGGGCCCCACGAACTGCACATCTTCCTTGCTTGGACCTTCTACGACCTCTACCACATTTACCTCATCGAAAAACTTTTCAAAACTCTCAATCAGCTCCTTGTCGGGTTTAACCACAAAATTAGAAATTGCTGTTGCTGGGCGCTTCTTAGTACCAGGTCTGACAGAGGAATGGGAAAGGCAGGGAATGGGTTTTGGAAGGGTCCATGCTTTCTTTTTCATCTTTCTAGCTCGTTTTATGTCCGTAGCAGTGGGCTTGACGCCTAAACTAAAAGTATCCAGGTTTCCAGGAAGAGATACCGGCTGTGTGATACCCTGCAAAGATGCACCTAAGCCTTTTCTAGGTACGAATCCGCTCTTCAGCATTTCCGAAGCCACCATGACAGATGCAACAGCTACCTTTGGCACATGAATACACTCCCCTTCCGGGATCTTTTCAACTGATACCACATCAAAGACTTGATAAACCCACGGACCTTTGTCATCTCCGGCTTCTATGAAAGGCTCGATGGCATTTTCTAGAGCATACGAGCTATATTCCCCATGCACTACGATTTCCTGCTGGCCCCACTCGAATTTGACCGTCTAGTGCAGAGTAGATGGCACTGCTTTTGCCGTATGAATCCAGGGTCAGCCTAACAAGAGATTTTAAGAAACAGCCATATCAAGCACCTGGAACTCCATAGTAAATTCAACCGGTCCTATCGTCAGTTCCAACACTATATCCCCAACTGAGTCCTTCCTCCTCCATCAAATCCTCGCATGCAAATGCTATTCTTGTGGATTCTCTCACTGTCCACCTTTAATTTGTCCAAGGTGGAGAGAGGGCAGATGTTTGCATAGGACCCATTGTCAATCAGCACCCGAGTGACCACAGAGTCTTCACATTTCACCGCGAGGTAGAGTGCTCTATTATGCTCAGTGCCTTCCAAAGGCAGCTCATTATCAGAGAATGTAACCCTGTTAACTTTGAAAATCTTGCTTGCTATTTCCTCTAGGTATTTCATAGAGATCTTATTGGGAACATGGGCTTCATTCAAAATTTTCATCAGTGCCCGGCGATGCTCGTCCGAGTGGATCAATAATGATAGCAATGAGATCCGTACCAAGGTCTTTCTTAGTTGTTCTATAATGGAGTAATCTTGCGCCTTCATCTTCTTCAAGAATTCTTCTGCTTCCTCTTTAGTTATGTCTCTCTTGACTGGTAATGGATTATCTTTGGCTATTTGAGCTCTTCTCAATTTTCAGGGGCAAAGCATCTTCCTGAACGAGTCAGCCCATGATTTTCACAAACTTCTTCTTTAACTTCCTTTCCCTTATACATCACTGTCACTCAGCCATAATTCCATGGAACGGCCTTCTCACTGATTATGGGTAGTTGAGTCACTGGCTTGATAATAACCGGCTCTATGCGTGCAACTTTTACGATCACAATGGGCTTGGTAATTGCTCCCGACACTACCACTTTAGCTGGCTCTTGCTTTACTGCAACACTGCTTGAAGGCTCTTTTTCCACCATAACTGGTTCCTATTTTATTGCAACATTGCTCGACGACTCCCTTTTCATCACCACAACTTGTTCTTGTTTGACTACAATATTGCTTGAAAACTCTTTCTGTACTACCATAACTGGTTCACTAACTGTTTCCTCTAGCTTGATCAATGTCCTTCCACTAGCTGGTTTCTCATTTGTCCTGTCCTCACTAGCCCTGATCATCACTACGGTTTGCGAAGGCTTCTTATGCCTCCCCTTTTGTACTAACTCAATCATATGGGTCTCATGATGTGTTGGCAGTGGATTCTGATTGATGTTAGGCGTCTCTGGGGCTTTCACCTCAATTCGGCGAGTATCAATAAGCTCCTGGATGGCCGTTTTCAATTTCCAACAATTTTTCGTATCGTGCCCCGGTGCCCCCGAATAATACTCACAACTCAAAGAATAATCAAGATGTCTTGGAAGGGGATTTGACAACTTAGCTTCAATTGGACTCAACATTCCTAACTGCCTTAGCCTATGAAATAAACTGGTATATGACTCCCTAAGGGGGTGAAAGTTTTCTGCTTCTGTGCCCTCTCTTGCTTGAAATTTTGGCTGGCCCGAAAACCTACTCCAGGGGGATTCTTGTAGGCTCTTGGAGGTGGGTAGGTGTTTTGGGTTGGGTAAGTAGTTATGGGGTGGTGTGCGCTATTGCGCATGGGTATAAGGTTGGGGGTATGTTTGGGCATGGTGGACAGAGAAGTGGGGATCAGGGGGTGGGTAATAGTGCTGTGGTGGGACATATGGAGTGTGTAGGTAGGTTTTGGGGATGGGGTCGAGGTTGGTTGCAATATGCTGATCAGCCCCTTGACCAAGCTCTTGATTCAACTACTGCCACGTCTTCTTTCTTTTTCTTTCCTAATACACCTCCGGTGCCGCTTTGGATAGCCTGAGTAGTTGCCTTGATTGCCAAATAGCTCATGATTTTGTTGGACTTAAGTCCTTCCTCCACCATACTTCCCATTTTTACTACTTTGTTGAAATATTTTCCCACTGCTGACACTAAGTGACCATAGTAGATAGGTTCCAAAGCCTGTAAGAAGTAATCAACCATCTCGCTTTCCTTCATTGGAGGATTGACTCTTGCCGCCTGCTCTCTCCACCGGAAATCGTACTCTTTGAAGCTTTCCCCGGGCTTTTTCTCAATTTTTGTCATCGACAGATGGTCTGGGACAATTTCGAGATTATACTAAAAGTGACATGCAAACGCCTGGTCCAAATCGTCCCAAGTATACCATCGAGCATGATCCTGTCGAGTGTACCATTCCAAGGCCGCACCACTTAGACTTTGACTAAAGTATGGCATCAATAACTCGTCTCTTCCCCCATCTTCTCTCATTTTGCTGCAGAACCCCCTTAGATGTGCCATCGAATCACCATGTCCATCATATAAATCAAACTTGGGTAACTTGAATCCTGCTGGTAACTGGACATCGGGAAACAAGCACAGATCCTTGTATTCCACACTTACTTGACCTCTGAGGCCCTGCATATTTTTGAATGACTGCTCCAAGCTCTTGACATTTCGAATCATCTACTCCTGCTCAGGGTTCTTGGGAGGCTCCTCTATTTTAGCTGAGGGATCAAAATGGGGAGTGTAAGAACGTGGTTCTGGTGGTTTGAATGTGGGTTCGGGTGGATAATATTGGTTATCATGGGTTTGGAACAAAGGTTCGCTAGAGGATCTGTGTAATGCGGCTGGTGGAGGGGCCACAAACACAGGAGTAGTTAGTGGTGGAGGGCATGGGATTTGTTTGAGTGGTGGAGGTGGTGGTGTTTGGGAGGTGGTTCCATAGTACTGCTGGTAAGTATGAAACACTGGAGATGAGTTCACTGTGGGAGGATCCTAAGGCTGAGCTAACGGTAGGATGTAAGCAGGGTTAGCAGGGTAAGCTGATGGTGGGTGTCCCTTTGACCAGGCCTGGTACATCTCGGCCATTTGCTGCTTCAGTTTATACATCTCCTCCTTCATTGCCTTAGCATACAGTTCTTCCTCTTCCCTTGATGGGTCGACGATGCATGCTTCTAACTCCTGCTTGACCATGTTTGACTTGTCCTTAGAGCGAATATTGTAGGAGTGGGTTGCCAGAATGCCATCCAACTATCCACCTGCCTGGACTCATCATCAATAACAACTTTGTTAGCAGTTAGAGCATTAATATACAGGTAGCCACATATTTGGGGAAGGAATGCACCTAAGCAGTTAACCATTTCTATAGTGCCTTTGCTTGGTTGCATGCGTCATCCTGGCTTTCCTTTTTCTGTATTTTCCATGCCTTTTCTCTCATTCTTCCCTCTTGTTTTTCCATTGTTTGTTTCTAGCCTTTCCCTCTTTTGCATTTTCTCTCTTATTTTCCTCTTTTTTTCTTTGCTCTTTTCCTATTTCTTTTATTTGGTTACGGTCGAATCCTATGTAGATTGCCTACGTATCATGACCCCGCATGAATTAGACCAAGCGTAGTTCTTGAAGATATAAGTTACTAAAACAACAAAAGATTTTTGGAATTTTCAATTTTTCATAACAAAACAACTTTGATTACAAAAACTCGACAACTAACAGACTCAAACAAAAACATAACAGACTCCGATGAAAGACAAACTACAGACTCGAGGAACAATTAACCCACATAAAAAGAAAATACAGACTCCAACACAAACTGGCAGACTCTAAGGAAAAGAAATACAAACTCCCATAACCGACAAACGCTAATGGAAAAGAAATAAAGACTCAAGATATCACGAATAAATTAGTGCTTCAATTGCCCCTAGGACCCGTGAGGCATCATTCGGCCTTGTCGCGGGTGGATTAGCTAAATCCCCTTGGAGGTGGTGGAGATCCTCCATTACCTAGCGAACAAAAATCATTACGGTGGCAAAAAACATAAATTTAGTCATAACTTCACGACTGCTGCACTTCGTTGATACTGGGTGATTCTTATGATTCTCTCTCTTATGACACCTTTCTCCTGTAATAACTACCCAATCTGCTCAGTTCTAGCTCCCAAAGTATGTTCGGTTACATGATTCTGCTCTTGAAGCTATTGCAAATCCATTTCTAATTGTGCCATTTCCATATACACTGTTCTCTTTAAACCATGAAATCTTTTGCCTATTTGATTTTCTTATTCTCCACGATGATAATATTTTTCTTTAATCCTGCCACCTTACTATCAAATTCTTCTTTCAACTTCTTGACCAGACATGCTCATTTTGCCGCATTTTCAGCCAATTGTTTCCGAGCCCTGGAAAATTTGTTTTCTGCTTTGTTTAAATCAAAACTGTAGTCACTCACCTTCTGTCTCAAATTATCTATGAGTTTTTCATCTTTGGCACTTCGGACAGGATTTTCTACTGCTTTTTTCATTTTTTGAATTTGGGCCCGAAGGGCCTCATTTTCCTTGGCTAATTTCTTATTTTCGCCTTCATCTGCGGCGGCCTGCAAATCTTTCTCAAATTGCAAATCCATGACCTGCTTCTCCAGCTTGCCTATTGTAGCCCTGTACTTGTGCTCTTTAGCCAACCAGTCCCACTGTTCCTGCGACGCCTCGATGAATTCCTAGACATGGGGCCTTTTGGTTGGTCTCTCGAACTCAATTTCTCTCCTATACCACGCAAGGTATCCTGGCG
This sequence comes from Nicotiana glauca, assembly GCA_026770625.1. Classification (NCBI taxonomy): domain Eukaryota; kingdom Viridiplantae; phylum Streptophyta; class Magnoliopsida; order Solanales; family Solanaceae; genus Nicotiana; species Nicotiana glauca. Next base: position 21,328 of record MU727033.1, on the reverse strand, counting down.
ACACTTCACCTCTGGAATGATCCCGTACATAAGTATTGTTGTTAAGTACTGACATTCATTCCAAATTTTGAGAACTACTGCTTCATGAAATTGACCGTCAGGCCCGATCTCAACCACTTGGCCACTGAAATATTCATCCTTCGGGACTATTTGGCTTCACCCCAATTGCCTCAGAACTCGATATGGGGCATAGGGCTGAATACTCCTAAGTCCCATCAACAGGAATTGAGGTCCGGCGGCTAGCATATATATGATTTCGTCCACAGATAACCACCCAAATGTCCACTATATCTGGCATGGGGTGATGGCACGAAGACGTGCTATCCATTCTGCGACCCCCTCGGGTAAGCTAATCCCCTTAAACCTCGTATGAAATTCCTCTATGCATGTCTTCTCTGACGACCCATAACTCATAAATTGAGGACGATGTCACAAGTGTTCGATCATCCACATCTGCAGCAACACATTACAACCCTAAAAAAAGTCCCCGCCGGCTTTGCAAACAGTAAGAGCGCGAAAGATTTCGGTCACTATCATGGGTGCGAGGGTGCTGTTGGCTTGAGTAAGTAAAGTACTAACAATCCTAGCTATGCGTATGTCAATATTCCCGTCTTTTCTAGGGATCACTAGGAGTCCCGGAAAGTCCACCATAAAATCAAAACGCCTATGTCCTTCCCACTTAAGGCGGTTTCCTTTACTACAGATTTTGTTCTCTGGCTTGTTGAACCCTCCTACATGACTATATCTGTTGTATATGAACGCCATAGTACAAAAACCAGCTGCAAAGTTCGGGTCATGTACCGTCCTGCTTATTTTCAATGAATCCAGAAACCTGTGCACGACTACGGTCCTTGGAGCAATCAGGTATTGGTGTCTCAGAGAAACCTTGGGGCCCCCGATGTATCCGGATATCTCCTCTAGTGTTGGGATAAGCTCAAAATTCGAGAATTGAAATACATTATGAGCCGGGTCCCAACATGTGACCAAGGCCCTAATGATTTCTCCCCTGGGTATAATTTCCAACAGTCCGGGAAGGCCCCCCAAGTATTTCTTGACCTTGTTTTTCCCTTCTCCACCTAAATAATTCCACCGCAGCCGCAGCTCTAAAGAGATTTTACTTATGAATGAGGAAGGTTCAGTTTGGATTGTGCTCATCCTGCACATTTATTAAAGTGATTAAGTAACTTGTTCATGACTTTATTCTCTTTGACTCCAAAATCACAAATTGACTCTTTTTCTTTTCTTCATATTTTCTAATTCTAAGACCAAAGTCCAGCTTTACAGATACGGCCTTTCAGCACCTCCGAAGGAAGATTTTAAGGCTGTGCCCGCTAACTGGTCAGAAAGTGGAAAAAGACCATACGTGGCTGTTTATGCAAAATCAGCCTTCCGGCGTCCTCTCGGGAACATTTGGCTATTTTTGACAAAAACGACATCACCTTGCCTATTTACAATAAATCAAAATTTGTTCGTTATGGGCTATTTTTGCAAAAGAAGTTGGACCCGATAGGGGTTGCCTACGTATCCCACACCCTGTGGGAATCAAACTGGCATAGTTCGGGCAAACTATTTTTGAGAACAAGACTCTTTTTTCATTTTTTTATTGGTAAATAAAACTAGCTATTTCTTGAAAATACGACTCTTTTTTTTTTCTTTTTCATTTTTCGTTGGCGAATAAAACAAGACTCTTTTTCTTTTCTTCTTTTCCACAAAACAAACTATTTTGATAACAAGACTTTTTTTTTTTCATTTTTTATTGGTAAATAAATTAACTATTTCTTGAAAATAAGACTCTTTTTTTTTCTATTTTCTCCAAAATTCCGCAGAGTTTCGACGCTATTTGGACATTGGTTTTGTTTTTCCACCACAAGCGAATAACTCTCTTTAACCTCACACTGCTAAAAAGCCTGTCAGCATGCGAATCCAAAACAATTAAATACACAAGTAAGATGTATTAGGATGGTCTGTTATTTCGGGTACACCTATCCCAGACGGACCCAACCCCTGTGTTGAGTCCCCTAAGTCAGAATGCACATGATGCAGATAAACATTCCTACTAGGGATCCGGCGTGAGTCTGAGTTATTCTAGGTTCAAAACTTGGGTATATATTCTAGACTGTGTACCTAAGCGGGCAACTTGAGTCGAGGAGGGGGCTACATACCGGGACCCGAAAGATCATCCGACTTAGTAACTTGTCTGAGCCTCTTTCTTATTTCAAGGTATAACACTAACAGAATAGGGAGTCTTGACCAACGAGCACATTCTAGGAGATGAGAAGAGAAGGGTTTTGAAGCAGTTTATATATACAGTTCAAATAATATGAAAGCGGTAAAAAGCAACATTTTGCATATTAGGTCCAATCATGTAATAAAATCAGATAGAAGACAAAGCCAAATACAACAATATATCTAAGCTCGAATTCTGAACCCTGAACCGAAGTTCTGGGTTCTTGTCCCCAGCAGAGTCGCCAGAGCTGTCACACCTCCCTTTTTCTACTACACCTCGTAAGAGGGTGTAATAAAAGGGAGTTATTTCAAACTTGAAGTGACAATTGAAACGGGATTTATTTATTAAGAAATTCAGAGTTGCCACTTGGGAGATTTATGGTGTCCCAAGTCACTGGCTGAATTCCGAATCGAGGAAAAGAATGACTCTGTTTAACAGTCCGCGAGCCAGAAATCCGAGTTAGGAATTCTGTTAACTCGGGAGAAGGTGTTAGGCATTCCCAGGTTCTATGGTTCTAGCACGGTCTCTCAACTGTCATATCCGGCTTAATTATCTATTTTTATACAATTATGAACCTATGTGCAAATTTTAACTTTTCAATCGCTTTTATTCATATTTTATAAAGAAGATTACAACATCGTTAAAACATGTCTCGAACCACGTCACACAAATGCACCCGCGATATTTGACATATTTTAACTTTGTTGGTATTTGGATTTGGGTCACATAAATGTGCACCCGAGTTTAAGAAGGTAAAATTATTAAATGACGCGCCTGAAAGCAACTACGCGTTTGCACTTTGCGAGGGCCATGAAATTTGCTAAATGGCACGCCTCGAATTCTAAGGATCAAAACAAAATTAATTAAATGAGGGCTATGCAATTGTCATTTTTGTTTGGTACGGCACACCTCGATTTATTTTAACCAAGAGGTTTCTAAATTAAACTACGAGGGCCATACTTTATTCAATTGGTGATTATGGCGCACCTCCAATCTATTTTGAAAAGGAAAACCAATTAACTAAAGAAGAATTCGGGAACGTCTACTCGTTCCAAAGAAAACCAAATGTGGTAATGAAATTAACAACCATTTGCCTGTTATTGGGCCAGCTTTAAGACCAAAGCTTCTAAACTAAGGATTGAGTGAAATCGACTGCCATTCAGCTAATGCTATGTGAACATAAAATAAATTGTTTTTTTTAATTTTTGAATTCAACTAATCTGGCACAAGTCGACTAACTAAACTTCTAATTTATCCTTTATGCCTTCTTAAGCCTAACCCGCCATCGGATGAGTCCATTAATAATCAAACAAGCTACTGGGCTCACGAACTAAGCCCAAGTAGTAGGGGCATTACCTCTCTCTCGCTACTAGCTTTAAAACGCAGGCTCCAGAGATCCAAAACTTCGCCAAAGCCAAAAATGAAGGTCAGGCCTCAGTATCGAATCCTTACCATTACTAAAAAATAATTGCACCCAACAAACTCACAATGCACTAGAGCATTCCACAGTAAACGAATTGTAAGGGAATTACAAAATCTAATAGATGCAATGCTTAAATTTAATTACATTACTAATGGAATCAACAAGTATTCAAGTTTGCATTCGAAGCTAAGCTAAACTTACAAATACCAGCCCCCAAACTTCCACCAATCTATTTTCCCTTGATACGAAACAGTAATAACAAATAGAGAATTAGCATAGTTTTGCTTGAATTCAGAAATCAGCCCTAAAACTCTTAAAGAGCACAAGTTCATTTCTATGGTATGATAATCATAAAAGACGTGAGACTAGCATACATGATTTAGAGTCTATTACAAAATATGAAAGAACTAAGGAACAAAAGGACATGAGCTTTAGCATAGTTATGTTCTGTTGGGCCTCAGCTCAAAGTACATGCTTTTTGTCACTTATTGACAAGGATTTGAAGAAATACCTGGGAAATAAAAGGAAACAACAAGAGAATAAGGCTCAGCAGATGAAAAAGTAGCAGCAACACAGTAGGGTTCAACACCAACAGCCCATTTCAAACAGGAAATGATGTGTAATAAATCCTAGGATCCCCAATCCAATCAACAAACCACACTAAGCTCAAACCAGACCTCTAATAAAGCAATTTCAAACCATTTTCACTCCAAATGAAATAGCAGTTTTCAAAGGATCAGAATCTCAAAAACTTGGAGAGAATTCTAATGAAACAGTAGTGTTTTTTTTGTTGATATTTTCTGATTTTTTAATTGAGATTAAAGGGAATTGATGGAGCAGTAAAAATGGCAGCCTTTTCTGGATTTTCTAGCTATTAAAAGTTTGCCTTGAAAGGAAAGAATGCTACCTTATATAGGCAAACAACTAGCGCAGCCTTTTCAGGTTTTCTTTTACCCTTTAGTCCCTTTTATTTTCACTTTTTGGACTATTTAGTCCTAAAGTCTTGGCTTGTTGCCCAAGTCACCACTTCTACTTGTTAAATTTTCAAATTAATACCCTATCTAAAAGGTCCTATGGAGTTCCTAATCTGTTACTGCAAGATTCCTCTATTGGATTACCCATATTACCCCTTTTGCTTCTGAAAATTACTAACTAAGTTCACCCTTCTTGCCCTAGTCTACTAACCCTGGTTACCTAACTATGGTTAAGCTAGCCAATTCTGAAAAAATATTAAGCTAAAACCAAACAGATTCTAAGAAGGAAATTAATTCTAACTATTAGTAATTAGCCATTAAAGCGAACAGAATTGAAAATTAAACTAACATCACCAATTTGTTTAATTGAAAACCAACAAAAAAATAAAAACAGAATCACAACCGAATTAAACCAAAATCAAAACTGGATAATATTAAACATGAAAAAGACCCTAAGGATTCTAAATCAACCAAGAAATAAATAAAAAAAATCTGAGTAAGAATTAAAGAAAACAAACAAAAAACAAGAATGAAATGAAAAGAAAGAAGACGGTGGAATACATTGAAATCATATTAGGGTTCGAACTCTAGCACGATTACTTGGATTTAATCGGATTATAACTGTCCCTGATTACGTATTTCCATGAGAAAACACGTAATTAAGGGCTATTGTAGCCCATAAACCAATCAACCCCAATTAGGGTTCCGCCCGGGGTTTGATATGAAATTCGAGGCTATGGAAAAATGTTTGAAGGGAAATCAGTGGGGGTTTAAGTAGAGGAGGGTGAGGAGGGCCCGTGGTGTAACTTGGGTGGGATTTGGAGAATTTAGGGTTTCTGGCCAACATTTAGATTTGAAATTCGAGACGATGGGCTAGGTTTTGAGGGACGGGACTTGTTGATTTGGAATGAGGAGAAGAAAGTGATTCAAGGGTGTTAATTTGGTGTTGTTTGGAGAATCGCCGCCGGCGGAGGCGATTTCCGCCTACGGCGGACGGTGGAGTGCGGTAGTCTGAGAAAAGGTTAGGGGGAGTGAGGGAGACAGACTTGGGGGGGG
>MU727033.1:0-15447 GCA_026770625.1 Nicotiana glauca | reverse complement strand
GGGGGGGGGGGGGTGTAAGGTTAAGACAATTTTATATGAAAAACGAACCACTTCCCAGCCGTTGGATCAAAGATCCTCGACGACTAGGATCGATTCTAGGTGAAACGACACCGTTCCACTTGGGGGGGGGGGCACACCGGGTTGAGACGGGATTTGGGCATGGATTGGTGGTCTGTTTGGGCTAGATCAAATGGGGTGTGGACTTGGACCTAGGCGACTTAATCAGCCCAAAGCTAGCATCTCTTTTCTTTTTAATTTCTTTTTTAATTCTCTTATTTCACAATTAAACCAAGACCCTAGATTAATTCTAAAAATAAATTAACTTACAAGATTAGATTAATCACTCAACAAAATATTTTCAACAATTAATTAAACTCTAGATTAAAGAAAAACTATAAAAAGTAAAATTAAAAAGTTAAAGACGCAAAAGAATTATTTTTTGTAATTTTCTATTTTTGTAAAATGATCTTACTAATTAACCTAAAATTGTAAAAATAAGTCCGAAATGCAAATGCATAGCATTTTTGTATTTTTTTTCATGATTTAGGTAAAATAAAACATGCACACAAATTATCACAAAATCCTATAAAATTGTAAAAAATGGAGAAAAAAAATATTTTTCTCGAATTTGTGGAAGTAATTTATATAGGGCAAAAATCATGTGCTCACACCGACCATTTGAACTGGGAAGCCTTATGGGTCAATCTAGTCATCAGGACTGCAATAGATGAAAACCCTTCCACGAACCATCGATAGTAGCCTGCCAACCCTAATAAACTCCAAATCTCTGTAGTTGATGGTGGTCTAGGCCCGTTCTTGGCTACCTCAATCTTCTTTGGGTCAACCTGAATACCCTCTACTAATACAACATGACCCACAAATGCAACTGAACCCAACCAGAATTCACACTTGGAGAACTTTGCACATAACCGACTATCCCTCAGAGTTTGAAAAACCACTCTAAGTTGCTGCTCGTACTCCTCCTGGCTGCGAGAATATATCAATATATCGTCAATGAAGACTATCACGAACGAGTCCAAATAAGGCCTGAACACTCGATTCATCAAGTCCATAAAAGCTGCTAGGGCATTTGTCATCCCGAATAACATAACCAAGAACTCATAATGCCTATACCGAGTGCAAAAAGCTGTCTTAGGGACATCGGGTGCCCTAATCCTCAATTGATGGTAGCCAAATTGCAAGTCAATCTTGGAAAATACCCGGGCACCCTGAAGCTGGTCAAACATCAATACTTGACAACGAATGCTTATTCTTAATCATTACCTTGTTCAATTGTCAGTAATCAATACACATTCTCATTGACCCATCCTTCTTCTTGACAAATAATACCGACGTACCCTAAGGTGAAACACTGGGTCTAATGGAACCTTTCTCAAGCAAATCCTGCAACTATTCCTTTAACTCTTTCAACTTCAGTGGTGCCATACGATACAGTGGGATAGAAATGGTCCGAGTGCCCGGAACCATATCAATGTAGAAGTCAATACCCCTTTTGGGTGGCATACCTAGTAGGTCTAAAGGAAAAATATCAGGGAACTTACATACAACGGGCACAGAATCAATAGAGGAAACCTCAGCACTAGAATCACGAACATAGGCTAAATAAGCCAAACACCACTTCTCGACCATACGCGAGCCTTCACATACGATGTAACACTGTGGGTAGAATGACCAGGAGTCCCTCTCCACTCTAAACGAGGCATACCCAATAAAGCTAAGGTCACAGTCTTGGAATGATAGTCCAAGATAGCATGGTAAGGTTATAACCAGTCCATCCCAAATATAATATCAAAGTCAACCATGTCTAAAAGCAACAAATCTACACGAGTCTCAAGACCCTCAATCAGCACAACACAAGAACGATGAACTCGATCGACCATAATAGAGTCACCCACCGGTGTAGACACATAAATAGGAATACCCAATGCATCACTAGGCATGACCAAATATGGGGCAAAATAAGATGATACATACGAATACAAAGACACCGGATCAAATATCACTGAAGCATTTCTATCATAAACTAGAACCGTACTTGTAATAACTACATCTGAAGCCTTAGCCTCGGGCCTGGCCTAAAGAGCATAACATCGGGACTGGGCCCCACCACTCTGATCTACCTCTCTGGGACGGCCTACTGTTGGCTGGCCCCCACTCTGGCGGTCTGAGCTCCACCTTTAGGACCTCTACCTCCACCTCTAGCACCTCTACCCCCACCTCTAGCTAGCTAGGTGGGCTGTGGAACACTTGGTGCCCATATCATGGCACGAGAACTCTGATGTTGAGAGCTACCTAGCGTGTGAGGGAAATACCTAGAAATATGCCTTGTGTCGCCACAAGTAAAACAAGCCCTCAGCTGCTGGCACTGACGACCTTAGAAACTCTGAAGCGGTGGTGCACTGATAGGTGCTGGTGGTGCACTGAAGAACTGTTGATTGGAATACTGCGTCTGAGGACCACGGCTACCAGAAGCACCGTGAGACATATGAAGAGCCGATTGAACGGGCCTAAGAGGATGACCCCTATCATACGAATCTCTGCCTCTAGACGAGGCATCACAAAATCTGCCTGACTGACGGGGTCTCTTGTCTGGCCTATGACAACTCCCCGGTGATAATACCATCTTAACCCTCCGGGCCATATTGGCCGCCTCCTGGAAAGATATCTCATTCCCAGCCTCTCTGTCCATCTCAAGACGAATCGGCTGGATGAGTCCATCAATAAATCGTCTCACTCCCTCCCTTTTAGAGGGAAGTATAATAAAAGCATGGTGAGCCAAATCATGAACCTGGTCTCGTACTATGTGACTATCATGGATCTCTGCTGAAGGCGCTCAAACTGCCTATGATAGGCCTCTCGCTGAGTAATACGGAGAAACTTCTCCCGAAATAGTTGTGTGAACTACCCCCAGGTCAAGTCTAGCGATCCTGCTAGTCTAGCTAAACAATAATCCTTCCACTAAGTCTTGGCAGATCCAGACAAGTGAAATATAGTGAAATCAACCCTATTGGTCTCACCAATGCCCATGTTTCGAAGAACCTCGTGGCAGCTGTCCAGATAATCTTGAGGATCATCAGTAGATGCACCACTAAAGGTAGTAGTAAAGAGCTTGGTGAACCTGTCCAATCTCTATAAAGCATTGACAAACATAGCTGCTCCATCACCGGCCTGGGCTACCATATCCGACTGAGCTGCTCCAACTGGATAAACTGCTAGAGTCTGAATCTGGGGAGCTACCTGCTCCGAAGTACGAGTAGTAGGAGTCTGGACTCCTCCTCCAGCCTGAGAAGTGGCTGGTGCTGCAGGAAGCAAACTTGCTCGGGTGACACTCTCCGTGAGGCCCACCAATCGGACCAAAGCCTCCTGAAGAATTGGGGTGGCAATAAACCCCTCTGGGACCTGAGCTGGGCCTACCAGAACTACTGGGGCTGGAACCTCATCATCAAAATCAACTTGAGGCTCTGTCACTGGTGTTGTTGCTCGGGGTTGAGCTCTACCCCTACCTCGGCCTTGGCCTCGCCCTCTGTCCCTAGTGGGAGCTATTGGAGGCTCGGACTGCTGATCAGTAGATGAGGAAGCGCGTGTTCTCGCCATCTGCGAAAGAATAAAGTAGAAATTTAATTTGCATTGAGAAACCAAACCGCACGACAAGAAAGAACAAATGTGAAACTTTTCCTAACTCTGTAGCCTCTGGGGGATAAATACAAACATCTCCGTACCGATCCCTCACACTTTACTAAGTTGTCCATGAATTGTGAGACCTATGTAACCTAGAGCTCTGATACCAACTTGTCACGACATGAATTTTCAACCCTTGGGGGTCGTGATGGCGCCTACTCGTAGAAGCTAGGCAAGCCACAAATCATAAACTCCTATCTCCTTTATTTTAAATCCTTTTATAATTCATAATAATAAGCATTAAATATTTAAATAATAGTAAAATATGAAATTAAAGCAGAAGACTTAAATTAAATAAGGTGAACAATAATGCGGAAATCAATATGTGCCTCTACCTAAAAACTAGTGTCACAACATCCACGGACTACTAAGAGTACTAAATACAATCGTTTGAAAGAAATATAACTCTGGTTGTCTCTTAAACACGAGATAACAGAATGAAGTGTAAGATAGAGGAGACACCGGGCCTGCGGACGCCTGCAAGGCTACCTCGGTGTCTTAGTGGACTGAAGGCTGGCTCCCGAGCTACTGCTGCACACCAAAAGCTACTCAGGGATCTGCACACAGTGCATACTGTAGTATCAGCACAACCAATCCCATGTGCTGGTAAGTGCCTAGCCTAACCCCGGTGAAGTTGTGACGAGGCTAGGACCAAACTTCTGATAAACCTATATATATATATATATATATATATATATATATATATATATATATATATATAGAAAAAATAAACAAGAATAAACATTTTAAATAGGAGGGGAACATGTTTCGGGGAAATAATAGATAAGGTAGAATTTCAAGATAATTATAAGGAAACCAAAAATCCACTCTAAACAAGAACAAGGAAAACAAAGGCAGATTTCACTTTCTTTTAAATATCGTTGCAGACGTGCAATCCGATCCCATTTCTCATATCTTGTAGTAGGCGTACCACCTGTTTCCATTTTATTATATCCCATGGTAGGCGTACCACCTGCTCCCATTTCATCATATCTTGTTGTAGGCATACTACCTGCTCCCATTTCATCATATCTCGTGGTAGGCGTACCACCCGCTCCCATTTTATCATATCTCGTGGTAGGCTTACCACCCCCTCCTATTGAAAGTCAACACAAAGACACAACAAAATTCCGGAAAGGAAATAAAAGCAATATAATAATAATTTCCCGGCAAGAGAACAACAATGTCAAAACAACCATCCCGTAAAGGGAGAATCAGCTATAACCAAATCCTATCTCAACTCTTAGTCAGCTAAATTAATACCAGTACTCAAGCATAAATAAAGTCTACGAGAATAAACTAAATCCTTACTCAATATCAAGAGTCATCAATTTAAAGCATCCGAAGTGTCATTTAGGAAAGCGACAACTATCAATTTAAGACTCACGGTCATGCTCGACACCAATATATAGATACTCGTCACCCTGCCTATACATCATACACAACAAGAAGAAAATAGCAAATATGACTCAAATCCTAATCCCTCAAGCTAGGGTTAGACCTAACACTTACCTCGATTCCTTGAACACAACTCAAGCCTCAATTATAGCTTTACCCCTTGATTCCACCGCCAATTCACTCATATCTAATCATAAATTTCTCAATTACATAAATAAACGCTAAATGAATCAACCCCAATGCATGAAAATGAGTTTTCCAAAGTTTTACCCAAAAAGTCAAAAATTGCCCCGGGCCCGCATGGTCAAAACCCGAGATTCAAACCAAAACCCGAATACCCATTCCCCCATGAACTCATATATATAATTTGTTTTAAATCGGTCCTCAAATTGAGTTCCAAATCCCCATTTTTTGAAAAACCTAGGTTATTCCCAATACACCCAATTTCCCCCGTGAAAATCTTTGATTTTAGGTTGAAATCATGTTGAAAGATGTTAATGATTGAAAGAAATGAGTAAAAACTAAATTACAATTGATTTGGAAGAAGACTTGTTCTTGGAAAATTGCCTAAGTGTGTTTGGGTTTGAGAAAATATGAAAAATGGAGTTCAAAATCGGTTAAGTGTAAAAATTGCAGGTCTCTGATATGGGAAATGCGAACTTGGGTTCGCAATTACCTCTCAGATGTGAGAATTACGAAATAGGGTTCGCATTTTTTGTGAACCCTCCATAATTTCCCAGCTTACGCATTTGCGAAGCAGTAGTCGCAATTGCGACTTCGTATTTACGAGTGAAATATCGCATTTGCTATGACTGAGGATTTTAGGGGGCATCACATTTGCGATGGAAATCTTCGCATTTGCGAAGAAGGCTGCCCAGGCGTTGCCTCACATTTGCGATGCATGGCTCGCATTTATGAGGCTGGCTTCGCAAATGCGAAGCCTGTAGGTCAGTTCATACCAGCAAATTTTTAAGTTAAAAAATGCAACCCCTGGCCTATCCAAAACTCACACGAGCCCTCACGGCTCCAAACCAAATATATACACAACCTCAAAAACATCCTACAGACTTATTCTGCGATCAAATCACCAAAATAACATCATAAATATCGAATTAAACCTCAAAATCTAAGAATTCTTTCAAACTCATAAAACATCAAATTTTTCTATTTATGTCCGAATCACGTCAAACGGACGTCTGGTGTCACGACCCAAACCGAAGGGCCGCGACGGACACCCGGTGCCTTACTCAATCGAGTAACAATGTAACAAATCTTTCTTATCATACTATCATGAGTCAAAAAACCTGTCATGAGATAACAAAAATAAAACATAAGGGAATACTAAACATATGATGACCCAACATGATATACAAACTTATACATATGACATACGGGCCTATAAGGCCGACAAGACCATTTGTAAACTCAAAGCAAAGGACTACAAGACCATACCAGTATCCATACACCTGACATCTATCTACAAGCCTCTAAGAGTACATAAAATCGTAAAGGTCGGGACAGGGCCCCACATACCAATCAATACATATCCAAAGCGTACTGACCAAATAGGTAACTCTGGAGCCAGTGGAGTGCGTCAACACCTTCGCTGAGCTGATAGCCTAATAGGAGGACTGTCAACCTATCAATCGGAACCTGCAAGCATGAAACGCAACATCCTCCTGCAAAAGGGACGTCAGTACGAATAAAGTACTGAGTATGTAAGGCAAGAAAGCATAAATAAGAACGGTAATTTAAAGAGAGATAGATGAGATACAACCTGCAACATCTGAGTTCCTCTGGGGATTACTGATATGAAATGCATACTACATATATATAAATAAACTTTTAAAAACATTTACCTCTGTGGGCATCATCATCATTATATCGTACCCGGCCTCAAAGAGGACTCGGCAAAAATGTACCTGGCCATCATAAGGATCAGTAAAATCATACCCAGCCATGTGGATCTCGGTAAACCCAACTGATCAGTGGTTGCACAATAGGTGCCATACCCGTTCAACTATAGCGCGGCTCGGAAGAGTAAAGTAGATACATATATAATGCATGTTGGACTTATGGAGTCACGTTCTAAAACTTTTGGAGTGACATAAGGTCATTTCACCATCGATTAAAATTATGGACATCATACCATCAATATGAACTTCACTAGGACTGATGGATCATAATGCTTTCTTGGAATAACTTTGTAAGGAAAGAATAACATGGACAACCCTAGTTGCTAGGAGTAGATTCATTATGAAATAGCGTATCGTTTACGTTCGTTTCACTTTAGATCATGCCAAAAAAATGAAAGAAGAGCCTTAACATACCTTAAACCTGTTGAGTCCTTAATACCATCCAAGAAACTCTTCAAACAAGTCCACTCAATCTATCATATTATAAGGAGATTCAAAATCAGTGCTGAGCAAAGGCTAAGTCGGTAACTTAAGCTAGTAGCTCCTTTGCGTAAATTTGGGAAGCATCCCCCTTGTAACAAGTGAATCCAACAATACCATTTACCAACAACAACAACCAGATAAATCCATCAACATATAAATGTCAATAACAAGACACCATATAACAATAACAAGTCACAACTACTTCACGACGAGCGCAAGCTCCAATTGGAATCCGTATAACCCATATCACCCCTTATATACTTTTTACATTAACTTAAAACTATCATTAATATGATAATGAAGTCATTCATCAATGATTCCATCCTTATACCATATATTTATAACAAAGTAAATAATCCACAACTGCAACTATTTTCAATTAGTAACTTTATATACTAGTTCATGTCTACTCCATCCATTTAACTTAATCAACATCAAGATGAACTTAAGCACATGCAAGAACACAATACACATACCTCCTACAGTAACTTTAAGTCAAAATCCAAGTGATAAACAGCTTATAACGACCCTCAATGGCAATACAACACCATAGAAGTGACTTAAGCTAATCCAAGTATTATCTTGTAGTTTATCATCCTTAAAACTTAACCAACATACAAGAAAGCTTAAGCACAATTATTATGCTGTTATAATCACCTTAGAAAGCAGAAAAAACTTTTAATTTCATCCAAATACGTCCCACAACAATCCTCAATGAGAACACAACCTCAAAGAGGTGTTGTTCTTCACTAGAACTAAGTTTTGATGTTGAAATATGGTGTAATCACTTTAGACTCACTTAAAACCCTTGTGGTATATGTTTATGAGGGTTAGAAGAAGTTTGGAGATGAAGTTTTGTTGAAAAATGAGCAAAAATATGCGTCCAAATCGTTTATAAATTGAAGTAGGTAAACCACAACCTAAGCGGGTCCCATTGGAGCTGCTTGCGCGGTCTCGCGAAAACACGAATATATTTCTACTCCGATGTCGTAATGAAAAAAGGTTTAATGAGTTGGAAATTAGACTCATAGATCTTAAATTTTACATGTAGATCATCCAATGATTCAAAGTATATTGGGAGAAAAGTGCATCTACATTTTACCTACATTTCAGCACATTATAAATGCAACTTGTGATGACCTTTGCTAACTTTTGTTCCATAACTCGTTTGACTTAAAAACATAACACACAACTATCATACGACTACAATAACTCATAACTTAAACTCCTCATCATGTTAATCACCCTAGGCACGACCCAAAACAATATGTTATAACATTCCAAACTTGTCAAAAATCGACGAAACTTATTTTCTTCAATTCGTTTAGCGACTAAGCTTTCCAACCCTTTTGGTACTTGTTATTTATGATCTTAAATATTTGTAACCTCCAAGGTAACATGATTAACTTAATATATGTACTTTCAAAGACAATCTCATTTCTAAGCTTATATCTATTGACTTACGACGTACTTTTGCGCAGAAAAATGTGGGTTGTAACATCTGGTTTCAACCAAATTTCACAGGAATGACTTAACCCATAAATAAAACCTGTACCGGGCGTTGAAACTAAAATGCGGGCCCGGTACCAATAACGTTCCAATCAATTTTCATTCTAAATTTCCTTAAACAATTTCAGAAAATAATTTTACTAAAAAATTTATTTCTCGGGCTTGGGACCTTAGAATTAGATTCCGGGCATACGCCCAAGTCCCATATTTTTCTACGGATCCTCGGGGACCATCAAATCATGGGTCCGGATCCGTTTATCTTAAATGTTGACCAAGGTCAAATTTATTCATTTTAACATTAAAACATAGCATTTCTTTCACACAGTTTCTCATTCAAGCTTTCCGTCTATGCGCCCGAACTGTGCACACAAATTGAGGTGAATCTAAATGAGGTTTTCAAGGCCTCTGAGTCATAAAATTTAATTTAAAACAAGTGATGACCGCTTGGGTCATCACAAAGGTCTTGATATCCACTGCCTTCATCTTTTATTTTTTGATCTACTCTACCTATATAAGAGCATAAATAAAGTCATTACCCTTCATCTTGAATGCCTGGACTAAATAAATTGATCAAAAAAGAAAAAGAAAAGAATGGACATACATGATGCTAGTCATGAGCCTAGCAGTTCTACAGAAACACATTATGTAGACCCAAATTTGGACATTAAATATGCATGCAAGCTACTAAAAAAGAACAACATATCAAATTAATCACGCTATAGTATTTAAAAGGCAAAGAAGTTAGTTAGCACAAATTTGGTTTTGTGACCACTAGCTAATTCCTAATTTCATATCACAACATAGGCCAGGGTTTAGAAAATTATATAGGCAGTAATAACAATTATAATAACTTTTTCTGCAAATGAGTCCACCAAATAGTAACCAACAACGAATAATAAGTAGTGCAATCAACTTACCATACTAATTCAATACATTGAAAATGTTAAAGTACCTACAACATTTAGTCTTCATACTGAACTTTTCTTTTGAAAAGGTAAGGTAATATTATAAATCCAGAACTAAGAATGTGCTGTTGTAACTTAAAATACTTAACATAGGCAGAAAAAGTAAAAGGATAAGCCCAAAAAAACTAATCCTATAATAATTCTAAAACCTGAAGAACAATTTCAACCTCATTTACATGTTCCATCCATACCAAAAGCAAGAATAGGAAGTTAATGGCATCCCCTCCACTGCCTTTGATAGTTGGAAAAAGCACCTGGTTTTTCCTTTCCTATTTTAAACTTAATAAATGTTGTACCAAAGACTAAAACATACAAAGATATTGCAAAGTCCAAATATATTTTGACAAACTCATGATAACCACCAATACAATAATATACAAAAGCTATGCAGACAACTATATAAGTGAAACACAGAACAAGAAAATACAATTAGATGTCTATTGAAAGAAATTGAAACCTTAATGTTTCCCTTTTACAACCAATCCTTCACATAACGTAAAACAAGAAACAAGTAGATGATAGGTCTGTAACGACCCAATATGTCGTGAAAGGTTTGAAGCTCTGCCCGTATAATTTTCGGGATAGATATGGAAGGATGATTCTCAACTTGAAGCTTTAAATCTGAAAGGTTTAACTTAGTCTTGACTTTTTAGTATTCAATCTCGAATTTGGATTTTTATGATTTAATTATCTCCTTCGGGTGATTTTGTATTTATGAGCGTGTTCGGAATGTATTTTGGATGTCCATGATAGATTTAGGCTTGAATTAGCGATATTGAATTTTGGCATTTTCCGGTTGGTAGTGGTAATTTGATATCGGGGTCGGATGGAATTACAGATATTTGAATAGTCCTGGTGTGTCATTTGTGATATGTGTGCAAAATTTTAGGTCATTAGGATAAGGTTTGATAGACTTTTTGATCGTATGCAGAATTTGAAAGTTTTGGAATCCTTAGGCTTGAATCTGAGGATGTTTTGATGATTCAATGTCGTTTTGTGTGTTCTGAAGAGTGGTACAAGTTTGAATAGTGCTTTGTGACTTGTTGGCATGTTTGCTTGAGGTCCCGAGGGCCTCGGGATTGATTTGGATGGTTGACAGAGAGTTTGTGTTTTTAGAGTTGTGCTGCAGATTTTCTGCTTCTGTTATTCACACGTGTGGATTGGGGACCGCAGGTGTGATGCCGCATATGCGCAGAGGAGGTCGTAGAAGCGGTATGTGATCAGTTGGAGTTTGGTCGCAGATGCGAAGTTCAAACCGCAGATGTAGAGATTGGCCTGAATTAAAAACCATAGATGCTGTTGTTATCGGAAAAGTGGTCCGCTGGTACAATAATTGGTCCGCAGGTGCAGGAACACCTGGGCAGAAACTATATAAGCCTTCCTTCACAATTTTCAGCTTGTTTCCTCCATTTTTGAGACGGGTTGTGAGCTTTTTGAGAGAGATTGAGGAGGGATTTGAAGGGAAAAACTTGGAGGTAAGATTTCTGAACTCAATACTCGATTCTATGGCATTATTTTACTGAATAGGCCTGAAATTATTTGAAATTAAGGGTTAAAACTTGAGATTTAGGGCTTGGTATTGGAGAGTTTCCATTGGGGATTTGAGGGGCCATTTAGTGTCCGATTTTGACGTTCTTGATATGTATGGACTCGTGGAAGGATGAAGATTCTTGTGATGTGATTTTTATCAAATTACGAGATATGGGCATGGGGGTCGGGTTTGGCCAATTTCGAGATTTTCGATGTAATTTGAATATTTTCGCGTGGGCTTTGTTTCTTTAGCCTATTTTGATAATTATGATTTTGGATAGATTTGGGGTGAGTTGAGGCCAATTCAAGAGGCAAAGGTATCGCAGGCTAGAGTTTGGACCGATTTGTGGTATGTAATGATTGTAAATATTTCCTGAGGGTATGAAACCCTAGATTTCACATCGTTGTGCTATTTTGAGGTGACACACACGCTAGTGTCACACCTCTTTTTTTACACACCTACCCTGAAGGATAAATGTATAAGAGAGTTTTTCCATTTGAAGTGACAATATTCGAATTGGGATTATTTATTTATTTTTAGAGTCGCCACTTGGGATAGGAATGACTTTTGGTGTCCCAAGTCACCGTTTTATCTTGAATCCCAAATCGAGGAAAATTTTGACTTTCCAGTTGGAGTCTGCGAACCAGAAATTCTATGTAAGGAATTCCGTTGACCCGAGGGAAGGTGTTAGGCGCCCCCGGATCCCGTGGTTCTAGCACGGTCGCTTAAATTATTATAAATGGCTAAAAAATTTATTTTTTACATGCTCCAACCTATAGTGCAATTTTAAAGTATTTACCGCTTTTAATTAATTTTAAAGAAGATTTGAACGTCGTTTAAAATATGTCTTTGGATCGCGTCACATGAAATGCACCCGTAATCCGAAACACATTTTATTCAACGTTTTAGGATTTGGATTTGGGTCATATGACATGCGCACCCGAGTTTAAGAAGGTAGATTTATTAAAATGCGCGCCTAAAGCAACTACGCACTTTCAACTTCGCGAGGACCATGAAAATTCGCTAAATGGCACACCCCGATTCTAATTTCAAAGGATTGTACTCAACTAAAGCAAACTACGGACGTTCATGATTTCCATTATCCTTAGATTTGGTAGTACATATACTAGTGAATTACTACACAAACTTGTAAAGAAAAGAAAACAAATGATTCTACAATTTAACTGGTTAAAGCCTTAATCAAGTGGATATTGTAAAATTTACGTAAAACAAACAAGCTAAGAAAACATGTCAAATTTAGTCACTGTTATGGCCCAATACATGGCGTGCACATATATACTCCAGTGGTAGTATGGCTTGTTAGGCTCATTATTAAAACCAGGTAACCAAACATGGATTCAATATTCATGAGGTCAAACAGCTAGCTACTAATGCCTCATTAATTGTTCAAGTCCCATTTTTTTAGAATTCAAATTCATTATTTATCTTCAGAAGTCAGAACAATATGTATATTAAGTAAATTGCTCCGTGAAATTCATTATAAATCAATATAACTAGCACTCTTTTGAGAGCCAACTACCTGCAGCAAAAACGAACAACTATATTGCCGTAAACGCAAGACTTTATCAGGGTCAATCTCCAATGTCAATGGTTCCAACTAAACACGACATAAAAAGCTGAAAATTACAACAAACAGTTAGAAAAATACTTCATATCTTTTATATGTGTAAAGTAAAAGAGTACATCATCAAACCAGATACAATGGAATAAACATGAGAGGATTTGAGCATGAAAGAACCTATAAGCTAAACTAGGGACACATCCATTATAATAGGCTTGAACAATGACATTGAGTAATTGCATAAATTAGGAGATAGTTTCAATCACAACATTTAACTCAAATAAACAATCAGAGAACTAGAAAGCTTGTACAAAACAAAATTGCATTCGAATCTGACGATGGAATTTAACATAATCATAGCATAAAACAGTTCAAGCTTCCATTTATAAGTGCAATAGAGTGCTATGGGTAAGTTGGTACGGGTAAGTGCAATAGACTGCTACGGGTTAATTTCATACCTTAGCGCCTGAAATTAACTGAAGAAAACAGCAAGCAAACTTTTGAAATAGGAGAAGGGATCCGACAACACAACAGCAACAAACCAGCGACCAGACGAGTTCAACTCGATAGCAATGGACATCGATTCAATCCGCCAAATTCACAGAAATTATGAAGCTAAAATCAAAAATCGAAAATCGCAAAAAAAAAAAAAAAAAAACCAAAATCGAAAGTCTTTTCTTGCTTTTGTTTTTTTTTAAGATGAGAGCGCCATTCTTAGCTTCTCTCAAAGGGGAAGCTCCATCGCTAGGTCTCGGAGTGAGGATTAGTAGAGGAGAGTGTGTGCTTTTATGTGAAGAAGAAGATGGGTAGGGGACACGAAATTTCCGTGTCTTTAAGGGGAAAGGGTTCAGGCGGGTTTTGGATGGGTATGGGCTAATTGGGGTGGGTTTTGGGTATTTGGGCTAGGCAAAATTAAGTAAAAATGGCTCAATTCGGGACTCTTACTAAGACAACCCACTTATTTTACTTATTTTGTAATTGTTCTTAGTTATTTTTGTTTTCCTTTTAGTATTTTTATATTTTCTAATTTTATTAAAATGCTTAAAAAAAACAAATTGACACTAAAATCTAATTTCCTATCCATTAATAAAAAAAATACAAACTAAAACATCTTTAAACTAAAAATGCAAGATGGACCATTTTTGTTATTTTTTTTATATTTTGTTCTAAAATAAATTGATATTAATTAGTACTAAAAACGTAAAATTAAATTCCTAAATGAAAATGCATATTTTTGTATTTTTATATGAATTTTCATGCAACCAATTAACACAAAATTCAACAAAATTCATAAAACTTGTAAAATTATTTTATTTGGAATTTTTTTTTTAATAATTTTGCTTAGGGCAAAAATCACGTGCTCACAGCTAGATGACGAGCGTGGGTTCGTGCACCATTGGTGATTGTAACATGGTCCATCCCGTATGACTATTAAGTCACATGTTTGATTGAAAACTGTTTGATATTATTGTGTTTTGGAAAGTAAATACTATGTTTGAGGCTGAATCCCTTGTTTGGGCCTTGTGGTGACTGTTTGGACCCTTAAGGGCTTTTTTACTACTGTTTCCTCACTGTTTTGGTAATATTTACACTCAGTCATGCTATACTTTCATTAATTTCATAACTCAGTTTTAATTTATTCCTTTTGATTTTATAAATGATATTTTGAGCTGAGTACCTGTTTTTCTGTTAGCCCGAGGGGCTTGGGTGAGTTGTGACTGAGTGAGGCCGAGGGCCTCTACTGTGAGGATATTATAGGATCAGTTGCACGCCGTAGCAAGTTGTTACTGATTCTTGATATTTTGAGGTTGAGGGTCTGACTGATTTATGCCACGAGGTGGCTTGTTATTATGAGGTCGAGGGCCTGACTAATTTATTCCATGAGATGGCTCCTTATAGCACTTGGGCTGTAGGAGCCCCTCCGAAGTCTACACATCCCTAGTGAGCGTGACCGGTGTGAGAGATGTGATATTGCCCGAGGGGTCGATTACGAGCGATTGTGAGGTAGCCCGATGGGCTGGTTCTGTTGATATTTTGCCCGAGGGGTGGTCTATTGTACATGTTTTTGCCTGAAGGTCTATTTACGTTTCTATCATTTTGACTCATTGTTTCTTCACTTATTTGAAACTATTGAAAAATATTTCAAAAAGAAAAGGTTTTACTGAAATTGAGTTTGTTTTATGATATAATTGAGTTCTGTACTATTTTAGAAATGTACTTTTTTTTCCGTAGTGCTATGATGTGTAATTATCTATTTTCTTACTGCTCATCTTTTATTTACTTTTATTACTTGTCACACCTCTTTTTCACTGCGCTTACACCCCCGGCGAAGGGATATATATACATAAAAAGAGTTTTTCCAAT
>MU727031.1:99532-125792 GCA_026770625.1 Nicotiana glauca | reverse complement strand
ATATATATATATATATATATATATATATATATATATATATATATATATATATATATATATATATATATATATATGTGTTTTGATTGTTTCTGTTAGCTGCTATTACACTGTTAAACGTGTAAGAGTATTGTTCTTAGCTTTACTTTATGCTATATTTTGGGATTTCTTACTGTCAGACATTATACATGTCTATTACCACTGAGTTGGAAGTACTCACTTTACTCCCTGCACCTTGTGTGCAGATCCAAGTACTCCAGGAGCTAGCTGAGCTTACTGCTGTTCATCAGAGTTTTTATACGGAGTTGTCGAGGTAGCTTCCTGACGTCCGCATGACCGACTTCTCTCCTATTTTTTGTTATTTGACTTTTCCGCGTACTTCAGACTATGTTGTATTACAGTATTATTGTGTTATTCTGGTAGAGGCTCTAGACTCATGACCTCTAGGTCTTTGGGAGGTTGTTCGGTATTGTTGATTTTCGGATTGTTTCTATCTATCAGTTATATTTTTAGTTTCAGTGTTGTTAATGATTTTTAAAACAAATAGTTTTGAGCTTTATGCTCGGGTTGAGAGTGAAATTGGTCGGGCTTGCCTAGCAGTTGTGTTGGGCGCCATCATGACCGAGTTTGGGGTCGTGACAATCGCCTTCCATTATGACACTAGAAAAGAAGGAAAAACAAACAAAGATTAGGACTTAACTTAAAATTTCAAGTTTAAAAGTTAAGGAAATACAGTCCTTAACTTTAAATTTTAAGTGCAAAGGTTAAGGAAATACAATCCTTAACTTATACTTTCAACTTCCAAAGTTAATGACACTTAGTCCTTAACTTCAAGTTTCATGTGCAAAAGTTAAGGACAATCAGTCCTTAACTTTGAGTTCCAACTTCAAAATTTAATGTCGTTTCTTCCTTATATTTCATGAACACAGTTAACTAAAAATTCATAAACACAGTAAGCTTATGAATTTCCCTACATATTTTTATGAAATATCCCTACATAATCAAATATATTGAATCAACCACAAACACATTTTAAATTTCACACACTAACAATTTATCAATAACACAATCACACTACATCTACGACACTGAATCAACATATAATGCTCATTTTTGAAATTTCACACGGCATTGAACCAACTTACACGTAAAGAAAAACGAAAATGCATAAAAAAACATATTACCAGTTGCGATTAAGAATAGATGACGGAGAAGATGAAGGAGCAGAAGTTTAACTGAAGATTTCAGTTTGCATGCTACGAAGATGAAGAAGAAGAGAACACTGAAACTTGAAACCGCTCTCAAAATAATCGGGTGAATGAAAATAAGGGTTTTGGGGGATTTCGGGTATTATGAGCGAAATACAAAAGGGTAAATATGTCTTTTCCCCATTAGCAGTGGCTATTTTTGATGAGCATTGTAATTAGTGGATAAAAATTAAAGACACTCCTAATTAGTGGCTACTACACGTAATTTTTACTATTTTTATGACTAATTTACTACACCCTTTCCGCATGAATTTATTATCCGTTACAGCTTGTTTGGATGGTTGTTTCTCATTGTATCGTATTGTATTATTATCCCAAAATAATATTTGTTTTGATTGTTTTATTAAAATTGGTTGTATTGTATTGTATTGTTAAATCCATTGTTCCGGAGCAATAAAAAGTCATCTTTTTAAAACAACCGATTTGGTGTGGTGAGATTGTTTCCTATTTTTTTTCAATTATGTCTCAACTTATTACTCCATAATTCTATTTCACCCTTTAACTTTTTTCTATTTTAACTCCAAATGTCCAACCTATAGCCTACTTTATTTTTTTTCCAAAACTTCTGCCGCCAACATTAAAGGTGTTTTGCTGCCTTCTCTTTGTTTTTTTCTCCTAATTCGTTTTTAACTCAATTCTAATTAGTTGTGCTCCTTTGTTTAGCCTTTTTCTATTTCGCTCCTTTGTTCTGCTTTCTTAAGGTGTTTTGCCTTCTTCTGTTTTAATTTTTAAAGTTATTTTTATGCATAATTTTTGATAAATTTAATATTTAAACAATTGAGGGTATTTTCATAAACTTATCAGTTATAGTACAATACGATACAACCAAACCAAATAGCAAAATATTATTTAACAATAACAAACAATACAATCTATTCAAATATTATATTCATAAAACGATACAGTACAATACGATACAATACAATATATTACAAAACGATAAGGAACAATGATCCAAACAGAGTGTTAATTCACATCACCTATCCTCCAATTGTTTTGAAAAAAATAATTCATGAACCCCGTAGTTTACTTTAAGCACGTAATTAAATTATTACAAATACGGGTGCGTTCTCTTGACGTGATTGTTATACTTAATTTTAAATTAGATTTAAATAGGAGCATTCTTAGTTTGCTTTAGTGAAATATATTTCTTTTAATAAAATTGAGGTGTTCCATCCAATCACCTAGTCTATGGCTCTCACATTGATATCTCAACTAGTGTAGAAGATGCCTTGAATTTTCGCAGTTTGCTTTAGGCGCATTAATTAAATAAATTATCATAGCTAGGGGTACGATTCCCGTGACGTGTTTGTGACACTTAAATTTTAAAATTCGGGGGTGTGAAAACGTGATTTTTACCCTAAATGAATTACTCCCAAAAATTCAAACAAAATTATTTTCTTCATTATTCTGCAATTTTGTGAATTTTGTGTTAATTGTTTGCATTTTATTTGTGCATTTTAATGCATATGAAAATGTAAAAAAATATGCTTGACATTTTCATTTAGAATCTAATTTTATATTTTAGGATTATTTAGTGGTTAAGTTGTTTTTAGAACAAAATATAAAGAAAATAACAAAAATAGTCCACTTTTATATTTTTAATTGCTAATTGTTGAATTTGTCACGAAATAAATTTTAAACAATTTTAGGAATTAATTAGCTTAATTTTGGAAATAAATTAGGTTTCATGTTAATTTTTTGCATTTTAATAAAATCAGAAAAATATATAAAATACAAAAATGAAACAAATAAACTGTTCTTAATTATAGAACCCCAGCCCAATCCGCCCAGTACCCGCTTAGCCAGGCCCAAACCCCAGAACCCGGCCCATCCCCCTTCAAATGAAACAACCCCGTTTAGGGTCGGCTCAATCTGAGCCATCGAGGTTGTTCAGATCAACGGTTGAGAGATGGGGTGCATTCAGTATAAGAGTGTCGGAAAACACTACCCCCCCCTCTCGTCTCGTCTCCCTCACAAACACTCAGAACCCCTAACGTAACGCCGCCAACCGAAAATCGTCGCCACCGGCGGCAAGTATCCAAATGACCCAAAATTTGCACCATAGACTCCCCGTGAACTCCTCTTTCCAAGACCCACATTTCCATGGATCGAATCATACCCAGTCTACTCGAATGTTTTATTTTGTGACTTCCATCTCCGCCGCCCACGGCGGCACCGTCCCCAATCACCACCAAATTAACACCTTAGGTTCCCCTCCTTCTCCTATGTCTATATCTAACCCTAGTTTTCTTCGAATCACCTCCAGGCCCGTCGAATCTTAATTCAAAGATTTCATCAGAACCCTAATTTTCCCAAAACCGCTCCAAATTGATATTATGTCACCACCCCATCTCCCTCATGACGGATTCACCATCAGCGACATTCAAATATCACCAGAGTCACGCAAAATTTGAATTGAGAGGCAGCAGAAGTTGAGTCTTAACAGTGAGTTTCTTGGCCCAAGTTTGTTTCTGTTTCTTCTATTCCTCTTTCATTCTAGTGTGAATTAATTACGTGATGGTGTCTCATGTTTAGTCGATAACATAAGGTTAGTTTTCAATTTCATCATTCGTTTAACCATATTTTCATTCAAATGCTTTAGGTCTAGTTCTGATTGATCATTCCTTAGTCAAATTGATTTGGTTCTCATAATTGTTAATCTCTAGGCTAATTTTCATTTTTTTTGATTTCTGCTTTGTGTTTTTGTGTTCGGATTAGGTGTTGGTTTCTGATTGTTTGTTTTGATTTGCTTTAAGTTTTTAGTTTTTGATTACCAAAATAATTCTCGTTCAATAAGTCCTTAATCAATCTCGTTTGGGTTTTGTTTAAATCTAATCTGTTCCCAGTATTTTTTTTTGGTTGTTCTTAGCTGTCTTACTTAGTTCAGTTCAGTTAGTTTAGGATAATCAATAATCGTTCATTGATCAGTTAATTAGCTGTTAAGAAGTTCTAATTAGAGATTGGTTATAGTTGAATAATGGGGATTTAGTTAACTATGGGGTTGGGTCAGTAATAGTCATTTGGTAATTTCAGGATAAGCTAAGGGCAATTGAGGTAGTTTAAAAGCAAGGGAATCTTTAAATAACTGAATTGGAAGCTACTAGAACATTCTAGATAAGTTTCAAATCAGATTTTTAGTAACTTAGGGGTGTAACTTGGGTAGCAAGTCAGGGAATAAAGGATTAAGTAGGTAAAATACTGAAAATAACATAGGGACCAATATGCAAAAACTGAAATCTGAGGCTGCACCTTATTTTTCCTATAAAAAGGCATCACCAATGCCTTAACTCACAAGTTTGGAGACTCAAATTCCCCCCCCCCCTTCCCAAAACACTCTCTGGTTTCAGATTAAAAATGAGATCTAGAATTTGAAATTTTCTTTTAGAGTCTTAATCTTTCTACAGAAAAACAAAAACACAACATAAACTCTTCAGAAAATACCAAAAAAAAACACTGTTACATCGAGTATTGTGAGTTCTGATAATTATTCTCCATGAATTGTTTACTTTCGAGTTGAATCTGTGGGTTGCTAAAGTTTAGAGGTTCACTTCGAGTGATTTTGAGCCATGAATTCAGCTCTTTAGCTCATCTAGGTTCAGAAACAATTTGTACTCCTTTATTGCTGTTTTGTATTTGGAATCTGGCTGCGTTTGGAATCAATTGGGTTCTAATTTGATCGGTTTGAGTTAGCTAGTGGTTCAGCTGGCTGTTTGTATTTGATTCCTGGGTTCAATTGCTTGTTGGTTGAGTTTATTCAAGTTTACTGGACTGAATGTTGAATGCTGTAGCCTGTATTATCAAAACTCAATCCTGGAGTGATTTGATGTTATACATTGAGTTGTGAGCTCAATTTCGATCTACCGTTTTGACTGCCTGCTCATTGCTGCTGATCCTCACTTGTCTCACCTTCTATTTTCCAGGTACATGTCCTATAACCCTCCGGATTATGAGAAATTGAATGAAGTAATGATTATTTTCTCATGTTGAACTCTCTGTTGAAGTGTAATTCATTTCAGTATACTATCTCAGCTTAGTTGACCTTGAATTGTTTGAAACTGGACATTCACTACTGGAATTAGTCCATCGATTCGATGACTGTTGGTTTTGTAATTACATGTTTTGTATTAATTTGAACTCTTGAGACTATTAGTTGACTAGTGATTCTCCAGTGAGGTGTCAGTATTGTGCTTGTGTTTTCAAGTGTCAGCTAGCTCACAAGGATTAAAAGGTCACGCGAGCTAGGACTTTTATTTTTCTGAAAAATATTGCTTGGATAGTCATTGCTATTTGCCATCTCGTTTGATTTAATTTGGAAGTTTATAAAGTTGAGTTGAGTTGTTGTTGAATAAAATCGAGATTATTGATTTTACAAATTTAGTTTGGTCATATTTGATTAACACTGCATTCTATAGAAGTTCCTTTAAAATAAATGAACTGAAGACGTGGTAGGGTGCAAAAATCATTTGAAATAACTGTTGTTGTATTTTCCGGATTCTAGAACAAAATTGAGTGTGTTTAGGGTAAATGAACTGAAATAAGCTTTGTAGTTTCTTGTGTTTAAGTGAAATAACATGAAACAAATCCAGGAGTAACTGTTCAGATTGAAACACTATGGTTGGTCTAATCATTCGGGCCTAACAACCTTCTCCACGAGGTGTAGATCGCAATTCATTAACGAGCAGCCCAAGTCCTTTGTTATGACCGTGTATGTTAGGCCTGGGCTGAAATTTGCGGCTGGCCAGTCTTGGCGTGGGTATGAGTACGATTTTCTTTCGTTGGGCTTGTCTTGGAGCCTCAATGGTTGGCCTTGGTGCAGAGTTCTCATTTGATTTACTTGAATCCAATAACACAGCGATTAACTAGGACTCTTTCTTTTATTTTAGCGACAAATAAATAGAAAATCATAATTACTTTAAGTTCTCCCTTTTAAATAATAAAATGAGACGAGCCTCGCCAGATAAAACATATATAAATTGCGGGGCCCTCAATAAATGTTTGTGTTAAAATACTTAGATTTCGGGATGGGCTGTTTAGCGAATTTCACGGCCTTCCCCAAAGATAATAACGCGTTAGTCTCTTTAGGCGTGATTTTAATAAAATTACATTCCTAAACTTGGGTGCGCATTTATGTGACCCAAATACAAATCTCAACGAAGTCGAAATGTGTCAAAATTGCGGGTGCATTTATGTGATGCGATTCGAGACATGTTTTCATGATGTTGCAATTCTCTTAAAATAAATAATAATAATAAAAGCGGTTCAAAGCTAAAGACATAAATCCAAAAACATGTACTAAAATCAAACAAATAAGCCAAATATGACAATTGAACGACTGTGCTAGAACCACGGAATACGGGAATGCCTAACACCTTCTCCCGGATTAACGTAATTCCTTACTCAGATTTCTGGATCGCAGACTATTAACAGAGTCAATAATCACCTCGATTCGGGATTTAACCGGTGACTTGGGACACCATAAATCTCCATGTGGTGACTCTGATTTTAAATAAATAAATTCCGTTTCGATTGTCATTTAATTGGAAAAATTCCTTTATGCCCTTGCGGGAGTAGTGAAAAAGGAGGTGTGACTGGGGGTACATTTATGTGACCCGGCCATAATTTAATATTTTTAATTAAAATAAACATGTAGTGAATCATGAGTATGGTTCCCGTGGCATGATTCACAATGTGTAATCAATAGTTAGTTGTATAATAATTGGATTATTAAAAGCAGTTTAAAAAGAATAAAATTCACATAAGTTTTAAAATGTTTTAAAATCAGATAAATAGGCCAATAATAATAGTTGAGCGACCGTGCTAGAACCATGGAATCCGAAAATTCCTAACACGTTCTCTCGGGTTAACAGAATTCCTTTCTCGAATTTCTGTGTTTGCGGACCGTAAAACAGAGTCAATCTTTCCTCGACTCGGGATTTAAACCGGTGACTGGGGACACCATAAATTATCCCAAGTGGCGACTCTGAATTTTAAATAAAATAATCCCATTTCGATTGTCACTTTAATTTCCTTATATTCCTTTCGGGGTGTTTAAAAATAAAGTTGTGGCACAGCCCATTCAGGCCAGTCTTAGTTTCAGCATCCGCAACACCAGGATGGTAGTTATGAGTGTGGTGGTTTTGGTAATATCAGAGGGACTTGTCCGAGGTTATTGGGTGGCACGTCATAGCCAGAGTTCTCGTAACTTGATTGTGGCACCGGTTGCACCATCGCCCACTCAGCCAGCTAGAGGTAGGGGTTAGGCAGCCAGAGGTAGAGTTCAGGTCGCTAGAGGTGGAGGTCAGGTCGTTAGAGGTAGAGGTCAAGCAGCTAGAAGTGGAGGACATCCTGTATGAGGCCATCCTAGGGATGTGGTCCAGACTGGTAGGGCCCAGCCCCAATGCTATGCTTTCCCGTCCAGGCATGAGGCGGAATCATCTGACAATGTTATTACTTGTACTGTTATTGTATTCCATAGAGATGCTTCAAACCTTTTTGATCTGGGCTCTACTTATTCTTATGTGTCATTCTATTTTTCTTCATATCTGGTTGTGCCTCGTGATTATTTAATTGCTCCTATGTATGTGTCAACACCTGTGGGTGATTTTATTGTTATAGATCATGTCTATCATTTGTGTGTGGTTATTATTGGGGGTCTTAAGACTAGCATAGATATTCTACTTCTCGATATGGTTGATTTTGATATCATTTTGGATATGGATTAGTTGTTATCTTATCATGCTATAATTAATTGTCACGCCAAGACGGTGACCTTAGCCTTGCTGGGGTTGCCTCGATTAGAGTTGAGAGGGACTTCTGGCCATTCTACCAGTAGGTTTATCTCTTATGTGAAGGCTTGGCATATGGTCGAGAAGGAATTTCTAACTTATTTGGCTTATGTCTGTGATTCTAGTTTGGAGGTTCCTTCCATGGACTTAGTACCGGTTAATCGTGAGTTTCCAAAGCTGTTGCATGCAGATCTACCGGGGATGCCACCCGATAGAGATATTGACTTCTGTATTGATTTGGCTTGAGACACTCAGCCCATTTCTTTTCCGACATGTTGTATGGCCCCACCAGAGTTGAAAGAATTGAAGGAGCAGTTACAAGATTTGCTTGATAAGGGCTTCATTAGACTTAGTGTCTTGCCCTGGGGTGCACCTTTGTTGTTTGTGAAGAAGAAGGATGGATCGGTGGGATGATAAAGAACAAGTATCCATTGCCGAGGATATGACTTATTTGATCAGCTTCAAGGTGCCAAGGTGTTTTTGAAGATTGTTTTGAGGTATGGCTACCATCAGTTGAGGACTAGGGCATCTGATGTACCTAAGACAGATTTTCGGACTCGATATAGGTATTATGAGTTTCTAGTGATGTCATTTGGGCAGACAAATGCCCCAACAATATTCATGGATTTGATGAGCCGGGCGTTCAAGCCTTACCTGGATTTTTTTGTGATTGTGATTTATTGATGATATCTTCATCTACTCCCATAGTCGAGAGGAGAATGAGCAACATCTTCGGATCGTACTTCAGACTTTGAGAAACATCCAGTTGTATGCTAAGTTTTTAAAATATGAGTTTTGGTTGAGCTCAGTCACTTTCTTGGGGCACGTTATATCAATAGAGGGCATTTAGGTGGATTCTAAAAAGATTGAGGCAGTTCAGAACTGGCCTAGACCCACATCAGTTACGAAGATCCAGAGTTTCCTGGGGTTGGCAGGGAATTTTCGTCAATTTGGGGAGGGGTTTTCATCTATAACAATCACATTGACCAGATTGACCTAGAAGGGTGCCCCGTTTAGATGGTCAGATGAGTGTGAGATGAGCTTTCAGAAGCTTAAGACTTCTTTTACTATGGCGACAGTGTTGGTATGTCCCACAGGTTCAGGATCTTATATGGTAAATTGTGATACATCTTGTATTGTACTTAGTGCGGTGTTGATACAGGACAGCAAGGTGATTGCATATGCATCGCGGAAGCTGAAGGTTCACGAGAAGAATTTTGTTCATGACTTGGAGTTGGAAGCCATTGTTTATGCGCTAAAGATTTAGAGGCACTATCTTTACAGCTCGTCGTATGTGGTATTCATGAATCATCAAAGTTTGTAGTATTTGTTCAAGTAAAAGGAGCTCACCTTTTGGAAGAGAAGGTGGTTGGAGCTATTGAAAGACTATGATATCACCATCTTGTATCATCCCGAGAAGGCCAATGTGGTGGCCGGTGCCTTAGTAGAAAGTCAATGAGTATGGGAAGCCTTGAGTACATTCTAGTTGGTGAGAGGCCACTTGCATTTGATTTTCAGGCTTTGGCCACGCAGTTCGTGAGGTTGGATGTTTCTGAGCCTAGTCATGTTCTAGCTTGTATAGTCGTTTGGTCTTCCTTGTTCGAGCGCATTAGGAAGTGAGAGTATGATGACCCTCATTTGCTTTTCCTTAGGGACACAATGCGACACGGTTATGCCAAGCAGGTTACGATCGGAGATGATGGAGTTCTAAGCATGTAGGGCCGTGTTTATGTGCCTAATTTAAATGGACTTACTGAGTTTATTCCTAAGGAGTCCCACAATTCTATTCATCCGAGTGCCGCAAAGATTTATCAAGACTTGCAGTAGCATTATCGGCGGAGGAGGATTAAGAAAGACATAGTTGTGACGACCCGACCCGCCGTCACGTGAGTTACCGCCCCGTTTTCCCCATTTTCTGCTTCATTATAAATGTCTTGTGTGAACGAGTTGATTTGGAGTGATTTTAGAAGGAAATGAGACACTTAGTCTCTTTAAGGAAGGCTTGTTTTGAAAAAGTCAATCGGACGTTGACTTATATGTTAGGAGGCTCAGATGTGGATTCTGATGATTTGGTTAGCTTCGAGGGATGATTTGTGACTTAGGAGTGTGATTGGAAGTGCTTTTGGAGGTCCGGTGTAGAATTAGGCTTGAATTGGCGAAGTTAGTATTTTAGTGAATTCCGGTTGATAGGTGAGATTTTGATCCGAGGGTCGGAATGGAATTCCGAGAGTTGCACTAGCTTCGTTAGGTGATTTGGGATGTGTGTGCAAAATTTCCGGTTATTCGAAGGTGTTTTGGTTGGGTTTTTGATCGAATGCGTATTTCGAATGTTTTTAAAGAACTTAGGCTTGAATTCGATGAGAAATGATGGTTTTAATGTTGTTTGAGGTGTTTTAGTGATTGGAACAAGTTTGAATTATGTTATAGGAGGTGTTGGTATTTTTGACTGAGGTCCCGGGGACCTCGGGGTGATTTCGGATGGCAATCGGGAGTTTTGGACTTGTAATGTTGCAGAACCTATGTTGCTTCTTGTATTTTCGCACCTGCGGAAAAGGAGTCGCAGGTGCGGTACCGCAGGTATGGCGTAGAAGCCACTGAAGCAAAAATGGGCGATGTTAGGCTGGAGCGCAGATGCGGACAGGGAGACACACCTGCGGAGCCGCAGATGCAGCTGGGGGGACTGCAGAAGTGGCCAAGTGCTTTTAGTGAAATTCCGCAGAAGCGGAAGTTGTGACCGCAGAAGTGGTTCCGCATAATTGGAAACTGGACCGCAGAGGGGGAAGTGACTGGGCAGAGGCATTTAATTCCATCTTCGCAAATTTTTGAAAGAGTTAGACATTTTCACTTCGGACTTGGAGTATTGTGGGCGATTTTGAAGAGGGTTTTCAAGGGGTTTCGATAAGGTAAGGATTCTTCAACTTAAAACACGATTTTATGGTGCAAATACATGAATTAAGACTGAAAAATTAAGGAATCAAGGGTTAATAATGGAGGTTAGGGCTTGAAACTTAAGAGAGTTAAAATGGGGATTTTAGGGGTCAATTGGACTCCGGTTTTTGTAATTTTTATATTTATGGACTCGTGGCGAGATAAGGAATTCGTTGGTGTTAATTTTTCTGATTTTCGAGAAGTGGGTCTATGGCTCTAGTTTTTCTAATTTTGAGATTTTTGCCATTTTTCGATTGTTTTCAATTGGGTATTGTTCCATTGGCATATTGTGAAGTACTCGTTGTGGTTTTGATAAGATTCGGCGCGCGAGGAGGTCGATTTGAGAGGCAAAGGCATAGGGAGCTAGGATTTTGGCCGGCTTGAGGTGAGTAATAGATGTTAATGATGTTCTGAGGGTTTGAAACCCCGTATTTGCACATCGTAGTGCTATATTGAGGTGACTTGCACTCCGGATAGCGAGCGTGGGGTAGAGCACCATTGGGGATTGTGACTTGCTCCGTCCCGGTAGATGAATATACTGTGTATTTGACTGAAATTCTTTTATTATCATTATAATTTGAGCTGCTTGCTATATTTGGGCTTCGTGCCAACTGATTTAATCCTTCAGGGATTGTTATTACTGGTTTCTAAATATTTTTACATATTAATGAACTCAGTCCTGGTTTTTAATACTGTTTTGTAAACTCAGCCACCTTTTCTCTCACTTGAAACTTAATTAATATTTTTAAAGGAACTTTGGGCTGAATATTTCTATATTGTTTTGCCCGAAGGGCTTATGTGAGTTTGGACTGAGTATGGTATCGGGATGCGCGCCGCACCGGTACTATATTGATATTGATATGAGGCCAAGGGCCTAGTTGATGCCACAAGATGGCTTATTATTGCGCTTGGGCCGTAAGGGGCCCCTCTCGGAGTCTGCACACCCCTAGTGAGCGCCGTTGACGATAAATAAATGGAGCGGGCTGCACGCCGCAGCGGGTACTGGAGAGTACCGGTTTATGTGTTGCATTGCATATTTGATTGACATTTACTTATTTATCTGTTGTGGTATTTCCTTAAGCGTTTTCATTGATTTAGTGATTTTATAATGCTGGGTTCAAGTTACTGTATTTACAGGATTACTTTGTGCCTATTCAAGATTTCTCATTCTCAGCCTTTATTTATGTTTATTACTCATTAGGTTAGAGTATTCACATTACTCCCTGCAATTTGCTTGTAGATACAGGTACGCCTAAGGTATAGTGAGGATTTCTCTGCCTAGCAGCTTATCTGGGAGTATCAAGGTAGTTGCACTTGACATCCGCAGTCCTGATCTTACTTCTATCTTATTTATCTTTTTTTGCATTTTCTAGAGACTATATGTAGTAGGTTGATACTCATGTATTAGAGGCTCAGACTTGTGACACCGGATTCTTTGGGCTCTGTATTTATTTTATTACTTGGGATTTCGCATGTTTTAACTTTATTTCACATTTTTAGTATTATGACTTAGTAATTTATCCATGTTAATTAATTCATGAGCTGTATAAAAATGGTTAAGGTTATTGAATTGGTCGGGCTTGCCTAGCAGTATGTTGGGCGCCATCACGACCGGGGTTGGGGTCATGACAAGTTGGTATCAGAGCCTAGGTTACATGGTCTCGCGAGTCACTAGCCGGTTGGTAGAGTCTCATGGATTGGTACGGAGACGTTTGTACTTATCCTCAGGAGGCTGCCGAACTTTTAGGAAAACTTCACATTCTTGAAACTCTTGTCGTGCGGCTTTGATGAACTGAGAACTAAACTTCTATTATTCTATTTTCTCCCAGATGGTGAGGACACGAGCTACCAGACATG
This sequence comes from Nicotiana glauca, assembly GCA_026770625.1. Classification (NCBI taxonomy): domain Eukaryota; kingdom Viridiplantae; phylum Streptophyta; class Magnoliopsida; order Solanales; family Solanaceae; genus Nicotiana; species Nicotiana glauca. The sequence continues at coordinate 112,954 of MU727031.1, read as the reverse complement.
ATGGAAGACCACCAGTGCCACCTACTGAGGCCACCAGAGGCCGTGGACGCGGTCGTGGTCGTGGTAGAGGCAGAGCAGCTGGGGCAGCACTTGCTGATCCACCAGTTGCCCTAGCTCAGGATCAGGATCCAGCTGTGGAAACTCCAGCAGCACCTGTTCAGGCACCAGCTGTGCCTATCGTGATTCCGGGTCTTCAGGAGACCTTGGCACAGATATTATCAGTCTGCACTGGCCTGGCTCAGGCAGTTTCAGCCACCACAGCAGCAGCAGCTACTTCGCAGGCCAGGGGAGGCAATCAGACCCCCGCTGCTCCCACACCTGAGCAGGTGGTGCAGGGACTACAGACACCAAAGGAACCTCCAGCTTAGCAGTTTACACCCTTCAGGGCTTCGTGGTTCCAGCTATGCCAGACGATGAGCAACGTCATTTCGAGAGGTTCGGCAGGCTCTAGCCTCCGACATTCAGTGGACCTGAGGGCGAGGATGCCCTGGGTTTTCTTGATAGATGTCAGCGTATGCTCCGTACGGCAGGGATCCTTGAGTTGAGCGATGTGGCATTTACTACGTTTAATTTCTCGGGGGATGCTCTTACTTGGTGGGAGGACTTTTAAAGGCATAGGCCTGCCGGTGCAGCACCTCTGACTTGGCAGCAGTTCTTCGCTCTTTTTCTGGAGAAGTATGTACCTCAGTCCTTCATGGAGGAGCTGCGTAGGCAGTTTGAGTGGTTGACACATGGGGATATGACAGTGACTCAATACGAGATGAGGTTTTCACATTGGCCCGTCATGCTACTTGGATGGTTCCGTCAGATCGTGAGAGGATTAGGAGATTTGTGGATGGCCTTAACTACCATCTCCGTATTCTGATGACTAGAGAAAGGGTACTGGGTACTACGTTTGAGAAGATGATGGATATCGCTCGTGAGATCGAGTCAGTTTGTCGTAGAGAGTGAGAGAAGAGGAAGGCCAAGAGGCCTCGTGGATCAGGCAGCTAAAGTGGTGATCCTTCAAGGGGCCAGTTCCAGTAGGGTAGAGGTCGTTCTTTCAGGCCTGCTCAGTCGGCCCGTCTAGAGTATCGTGGGGATCATCAGGCCGTGGTCATCATGGGCCCCAGCAGGGTCAGCCTTCACTCAGTGCTCTCCCAGCTTAGAGTTCATCTCATGTCCCATCAGCTCAGGGTTCTTCCGTGGTCATCATGGGCCCCAGCAGGGTCAGTCTTCACTCAGCGCTCTCCCAGCTTAGAGTTTATCTCATGTCCCATCAGCTCAGGGTTCTTCTGCACCGAGTGCATCTTCTAGTCACTCCGGTGCGAGGGGTTCCCTTCAGTCCCCATCTCTAGCACCGAGAAGCTATTATGAGTGCGGAGAGTTTGGTCACTTGAGGAGGTAGTGACCTCGACTTCGTAGCAGACATCATTAGCATAGGGGTCAGCCCTTGACTTCTACTCCAGTTAATTCACCACCCGCCCAGTCAACTAGGGGTGGAATCAGGAAGCCAGGGGTCGTCCTAGAGGTAGAGATCGGTCAGGCGGTGACCAGGCTCGTATCTATGCTATGTCGGGCAGGACAGATGCCATTGCCTCAGACGCTGTCATTACAGGTATTGTTTCAGTCTGCCATAGAGACGCCTCAGTATTATTTGATCTCGGTTCCATCTATTCTTATGTGTCTTTGTATTTTGCTCATCATTTGGGTATGTCCCGAGGATGTCTTGCTTTACCTGTTCACATATCTACCCCAGTGGGCGATACTATTATTGTAGACCATGTATACCGGTCATGTTTGGTGACCATTGGGGGTCTGGAGACCCGAGTCGATCTATTTCTATTGAGTATGGTGGATTTTAATGTCATTCTAGGAATGTACTGGTTATCTCCGTGTCATGCTATTCTAGATTGTCATGCTAAGACAGTCACTTTGGCTATGCCGGGTGTACCGCGGATCGAGTGGCGGGGTGTGACTGATTATGTTCCTAGTAGAGTTGTTTCTTTCTTGAAGGCCCAGTGTATGGTTGGGAAGGGTTGTCTTTCCTATTTGGTGTTTGTGAGAGATGTGGGAGCTGAGATTCCTAGCATTGATTCTGTTCCAGTTGCGAGGGAGTTTCTCGATGTGTTTCCTGCAGACCTGCCGGGCATGCTGCCGGACAGGGATATTGATTTTGGTATTGACCTGGTGCCGGGAACTCAACCCATTTTTATTCCTCCATATCGTATGGCACCAGCGGAGTTGAAGGAATTGAAGGAGCAGCATTAGGAGCTCCTGGATAAGGGATTCATTTGGCCTAGTGTGTCACGTTGGGGTACGCCAGTTTTGTTTGTGAAAAAGAAGGATTGCACAATGAGAATGTGCATCGACTATATGCAATTGAACAAAGTAATAGTGAAGAACAAGTATCCCCTGCCTCGCATTGATGATTTGTTTGACCAGCTTCAGGGAGCGAGGGTATTTTCCAATATTGATCTCCGTTCGGGTTATCACTAGCTGAAGATCAGGGATTCAGATATTCATAAGACTTCTTTCAGGACTAGATATGGTCACTATGAGTTTCTTGTCATGTCCTTCGGGCTGACCAATGCCCCAGCAGCGTTCATGCATATGATGAACATTGTATTTCGGCCTTATCTAGATTCATTTGTCATCGTGTTCATTGATGATATTCTGGTGTACTCACGCAGTCAGGAGGAGCACACACAGCATTTACGAGTTGTATTGCAGAGATTGAGGGTGGAAAGGCTTTACGTAAAGTTCTCCAAGTGTGAGTTCTAGCTAGGTTCAGTGGCTTTCTTGGGACATGTGGTGTCCAGCGAGGGTATTCAGCTTGACCCGAAGAAGATAGAGCGGTGCAGAGTTGGCTTAGACCGTCCTCAGCCACGGAGGTTCGTAGTTTCCTTGGGTTGGCAGGCTATTATCGTCGGTTTGTTCAGTTTTTTTCCTCTATTGCATCACCTTTGATTAAGTTGACTCAGAATGGTGTTTCATTTATATGGTCGGACGAGTGTGAGGAGAGCTTTCAGAAGATCAAGACCGCATTGACCACAACTCCAGTATTGGTTTTGCCGTCAGCTTCAGGTTAATATACGGTGTATTGCGATGCTTCTAGAGTTAAGATTGGCTGTGTTTTGATGCAGGAGGGTAGAGTTATTGCTTATGCTTCTCGTCAGTTGAAGCCCCATGAGCATAACTACCATGTTCATGATTTGGAGTTAGCTACTATAGTGCATGCATTGAAGATTTGGAGGCTTTACTTATACGGCATATCTTGTGAGGTATTCACTGATCATCGCAATCTTCAGCATCTGTTCAAGCAGAATGATCTTAATTTGAGGCAGCGGAGATAGCTAGAGTTACTAAAGGATTATGACATTACCATTCTGTATCACCCGGGGAAGGCCAATGTAGTGGCCGATGCTTTGAGCCGAAAGGCGGTGAGTATGGGGAGCTTAGCGTACATTCTAGCAGAGGAGAGGCCATTTGCAGTTGATGTTCAGGCCTTGGCCAATCGGTTTGTGAGACTAGATATTTTAGAGCCCAATCGGGTGTTGGCTTGTGTGGTTTCTCGGTCTTCCTTGTATGACCGCATCAGAGAGTGTCAGTACGAGGATCCGCATTTGCTTGTCCTTAAGGACAGGGATCATCATGATGATGCTAGGGATATGACCATTGGAGAGGATGGAGTGTTGAGGATGCAGGGCCGGGTTTGCATACCCAATGTGGATGGGCTTTGGGAGTTGATATTGGAGGAGGCCCATAGCTCGCGATATTCCATTCATCTGGGTGCCGCGAAGATGTATCAGGATCTTAGGCAACACTATTGGTAGCAGAGGATAAAGAGAGATATTGTGGAGTATGTATCCCAGTGTCTTAATTGTCAGCTAGTAAAATATGAGCATCAGAGACCAGGTGGCTTGCACCAGCAGATGGTTATTCCTGATTGGAAGTGGTAGAGGATCACTATGGATTTTGTTACAGGACTCCCACAGACTTTCAAGAAATTTGATGCTATTTGGGTGATTGTAGACAGGCTGACCAAGTCCGCACACTTCATTCCGGTTTGTACTACTTATTCTTCAGAGCAGCTGGCAGAGATTTATATTCGAGAGATTGTTCGGTTGCATGGTGTCCCAGTTTCCATCATATCAGATCGGGGCACTCAGTTCACCTCTCAGTTTTGACAGGCTGTTCAGCGGGAGTTGGGTACTCAGGTGCAGTTGAGGATAGCCTTTCACCCTCAGACGGACGGACAGTCCGAGCATACCATTCAGATATTGGAGGATATGTTACGCGCCTGTGTTATTGATTTTGGAGGGTCATGGAATCGGTTTCCACCGCTTGCAGAGTTTAACTACAACAACAACTATGAGTCAAGCATTCAGATGGCACCGTATGAGGCCTTGTATGGGAGACGGTATAGATCTCCAGTTGGTTGGTTCGAGCCCGGGGAGGCTAGATTGTTGGGGACAGATTTGGTTCGGGATGCAATGGAGAAGGTGAAGGTTATTCAGGAAAGACTCCAAACAGCGCAGTCGAGGCAGAAGAGTTATGCGGACAGGAAGGTTCGAGATGTGTCCTATATGATTGGTGAGAAGGTCTTGCTGAAGGTTTCACCCACAAAAGGTGTTATGAGATTCGGAAAGAAAGGGAAATTGAGTCCACGGTTCATTGGCCCTTTTGAGGCACTTAGGAGGATTGGGGAGGTGGCTTATGAGCATGCCTTGCCACCCAGCTTGTCGGGCGTGCATCTAGTTTTTCATGTTTCTATGCCCCGGAAGTACATTGGGGACCCGTCTCATGTTCTGGATTTCAGTACAGTTCAGCTGGAGGGTGACTTGACTTATGATGTAGAGCCAGCAGCCATTTTGGATCGTCAGGTTTGGAAGATGAGGTCAAAGGATGTTGCTTCAGTGAAGGTGCAGTGGAGAGGTCGGCCCGTAGATGAGGCTACCTGGGAGACCGAGCTGGAGATGCGGAGCAGATATCCTTACCTATTTGAGGCCTCAGGTATGTTTCTTAACTCGCTCGAGGACGGCGTTTGTTTAAGTTGGGGAGGATGGGACGACCCGATCCGTCGTCACATGAGTTACCGTCCAGTTTTCCCTATTTTCTGCATCCTTATGCTTCATTATAATTGTCTTGTGTGAACAAGTTGATTTGGAGTGATTTTAGAAGGAAATAAGACACTTAGTCTCTTTAAGGAAGGCTTGTTTTGGAAAAGTGAACCGGACGTTGACTTATATGTTAGGAGGCTCGGATGTGGATTCCGATGATTTGGTTAGCTTCGGGGGATGCTTTTTGACTTAGGACTGTGATCGGAAGTTATTTTGGAGGTCCGGTGTAGAACTAGGCTTGAATTGGTGAAGTTAGTATTTTGGCGAATTCCGGTTGATAGGTGAGATTTTGATCCGAGGGTCGGAATGGAATTCCGAGAGTTGCCGTTGCTTCCTTAGGTGATTTGAGATGTGTGTGAAAAATTTCAGGTTATTCGGAGGTGTTTTGGTTGGGTTTTTGATCGAATGCATATTTCGGAAGTTTTTAAAGAACTTAGGCTTGAATTCGATGAGAAATGATGGTTTTAGTGTTGTTTGAGGTGTTTTAATGATTGGAACTAGTTCGAATGATGTTATAGGAGGTGTTGATATTTTTGGCTGAGGTCCTGGGGGCGTCTGGGTGATTTCGGATGGTGATCGGGGAGTTTTGGACCTGTAATGTTGCAGAACTTGTGCTGCTTCTGTTATTTCCGCACCTGCGGAAAAGGAGTCGCAGGTGCAGTACTGCATGTGCGGCGTAGAAGATGAAGAAGCAAAAAGGGGCAATGTTAGGCTAGACCGCATATGCAGACAAGAGACGCACCTGCGGAGCCGCAGATGCGGCTGGTGGGACCGCAGAAGCGGCCAAGTGCTTTTAGTGAAATTTCGCAGAAGCATAAGTTGTGACCGCAGAAGCGGTTTCGCATAAGAGGAAACTGGACCGCAGAAGCGGAAGTAACTGGGCAGAGGCATTTAATTCCATCTTTGCAAATTTTTGAAATAGTTAGACATTTTCACTTCGGACTTGCAGTATTGTGGGCGATTTTGAAGAGGGTTTTCAAGGGGTTTCGATAAGGTAAGGATTGTTGAACTTAAAACACGATTTTATGGGGCAAATACATGAATTAAGACTGAAAAATTAAGGAATCAAGGGTTAAGAATGGAGGTTAGGGCTTGAAACTTAAAAGAGTTAAAATGAGGATTTGAGGGGTCAATTGGACTCCGATTTTGGTAATTTTTATATGTATGGACTCGTGGCGAGATAAGGAATCCGTTGATGTTAATTTTTTTTATTTTCGAGAAGTGGGTCCGGGGCTCGGGTTTTTCTAATTTTGAGGTTTTTGCCATTTTTTGATTGTTTTCGATTGGGTATTGTTGCATTGGCATATTGTCACGTATTCGTTGTGGTTTTGATCAGATTCGGTGCGCGAGGAGGTCGATTTGAGAGGAAAGGGCATAACGAGCTAGGATTTTGGCCGGACTAAGGTGTGTAATAGATGTAAATGATGTTCTGAGGGTTTGAAACCCCCTATTTGCACATCGTAGTGTTATATTGAGGTGACTTGCACGTCGGATAGCGAGCGTGGGGTAGAGCACCGTTGTGGATTGTGACTTGGTCCGTCCCGATAGATGAATATACTCTGTATTTGACTGAAATTCATTTATTATCATTATAATTTGAGGTGCTTGCTATATTTGGGCTTCGTGCCAACTGATTTAATCCTTCAGGGATTGTTATTACTGGTTTCTTACCATTTTTACATATTAATGAACTGAGTCCTGGTTTTTAATACTGTTTTGTAAACTCAGCCACCTTTTCTCTCACTTGAAACTTAATTAATATTTTTAAAGGAAGTTTCGGCTGAATATTTCTATATTGTTGTGCCCGAGGGGCTTATATAATTTTGGACTGAGTAAGTAATCGGGCTGCACACCGCAGTGGTACTATATTGATATTGATATGAGGCCAAGGGCCTAGTTGATGCCACGAGATGGCTTATTATTACACTTGGGCCGTAAGGGGCCCCTCCCGGAGTCTGCACACCCCTAGTGAGCGCCGTCGACGATAAATAAATGGAGCGGGCTGCACGCCGCAGCGGATACTGGAGAGTACCGATTTATGTGTTGCTTTGCATATTTGATTGTCATTTACTTATTTATCTGTTGTGGTATTTCCTTAAGCGCTTTCATTGATTTACTGATTTTATACTGCTGGGTTCAAGTTACTGTATTTATATGATTACATTGTGCCTATTCAGGATTTCTCATTCTCAGCCTTTATTTATGTTTATTACTCACTGGGTCGGAGTACTCACATTACTCCCTGTACCTTGTGTGCAGATACAAGTATGCCTGAGGTTGAGTGAGGATTTCTCTGCCTAGCAGCTTATCCGGGAGTATCAAGGTAGCTGCACTTGACGTCCGCAATCCTGATCTTCCTTTTATCTTATTTGTCTTATTTCCGCATTTTCTAGAGACTATATGTAGTGCGTTGATACTCATGTATTAGAGGCTCAAACTTATGACATTGGATTCTTCCGGCTGTGTAGTTGTTTTATTACTTGGGATTCTGCATGTTTTAACTTTATTTCACATTTTTAGTATTATGACTTAGTAATTTATCCATGTTAATTAATTCATGAGTTGTATAATAATGGTTAAGGTTATTGAATTGGTCGGGCTTACCTAGTAGTGTGTTGGGCACCATCACGACCGGGGCTGGGGTCGGGACAATAGTTGTGTATATAGCTCGTGTCTAAATTATCAGCAAGTAAAGTACGAACATCGGAGACCTGGTGGTTTGCTTCAGAAGATAGATATTCCTGAGTGGAATGGGGAGCATATCAATATGAATTTCATTGTTGGACTCCCACAGACTCAAAGGAAGTTCGATGCAGTTTAGGTCACTATGGACAGACTGACCAAGTCGGTGCAATTCATTCGTGTGCCAGTTACCTGTTCTTCAGAGCGGTTGGTAAAGATTTACATCTGTGAGATCGTCCGTCTTCACGGTGTGCCCATGACAATCATTTCTGATTGAGGTACGTAGTTCAGCTTACATATCTGGAGGGCGGTACAATGTGAGTTGGGCACACAGGTTAAGTTGAGTACAACATTTCATCCTCAAACAGACGGATAGTCCGAGCCTACTATTCAAATTTTGGAGGATATTCTATATGCTTGTGTTATAGACATTGGAGGCTCTTTGGATCAATTCTTTGCACTTACAGAGTTTTCCTATAACAATAGCTACTAGTCGAGCATTCAGATGGCTCCCTATGAGGCATTATACGGTTGGCGGTGCTAATCGCCAGTCGGATGGTTCGAGCTAGGGGAGGCTCTATTATTAGGTACAGATTTGGTACAGTATGCCTTGGATAAGATTAAGATTATTCAGGATCGACTTCACACAGCTCAGTCCAAGTAGAAGAGTTATGCTGATCGTAGAGTTCGTGATGTTGCAATCATGGTCGGGGAGAGAATGTTGCTCCGGATATCACTGATGAAGGGTTTAATGAGGTTTGGAAAGAAGGGCAAGTTGACCCCTAGGTACATCAGACCTTTTGAGTTTCTTCAGAGAATGGGTAAGGTCTCTTACAAGCTTGCATTGCCATCTAGTTTGTCAGCAATTCATCTGGTATTCCTTGTGTCCATGCTGCAGAAGTACCACGGTGATCTGTCACATGTGCTAGATTTCAGCTCTGTCGAGTTGGACAAGGATTTGACTTATGAGGAGGAGTCAGTGGCTAATCTAGCTTGGCAGATTCATTAGTTGAGATCAAAGAGCTATCCTTCAGTTCTAGTGTAGTGGAGAGGTTAAATAATAGAGGTAGCTCCTTGGGGGTCCATGTCGAACATGCAGAGTAGATATCCACACCTTTTCACTAGTTCATGTACTGTTCTATGTCTGTTCGAGGATGAAAGATTGTTTTAGAGGTAGAGACTGTGATGACCAAATAGGTCATCTTATGTTTAAAAACATTTTTCTATGTTTCGAAGCCTTAAAACCCTCATTTTAGCCTTCCTTGATTTTCATGCACAGTTTGGGTATTGTTCCGGAAAGGCTATATGTTAAAAACTAATAAAAATAAGAAATTTGCCTTAAAAATTCATTTGAGTTGACTTCGGCCAATATTTTGGGTAGACAGACTCTGATCCATATTTTGACGGTTTAGGTAGGTTCGTATGAAATATGGGAATGAGGCGTATGGCCGGAATCGAATTCGGAGGTCGCTAACTCGAGTTATTATTTTTTGTTTAAAAATTAACAGTTTAACAATTTAAAAAATTGTAATACATGGTCCGTATTTTGGTTCCGCAGCCCGAGACAGCTCTATTATAATATTTATGACTTGACTATGAAATTTGGTGAGTAACGGTATTGGTTTGACGTGATTCAGACGGTCGGTTATGAAAATAGAAGTTTTAAAGTTTTCTTGAAAATTTCATTTAATTTGGTGTTTAATTCGTAGTTCTAGGTGTTATTTTACAAATTGATCATGTGAGCAAGTTCGTATGATATATTTGGACTTGTGTGCATATTTGGTTTCGAGCCCCGAGGGATCAGGTGAGTTTCGGATAGGCCACGAAGTGAATTGGATTTACAAAATCTGGTTTTCTGCAGTTTCAAGTGTCTTCTGGTTTTCTTCTACTCGCTCTATCGCGAAGAGTAAGTTGGGGCTGGGTGGAATTTCTTCTTCACGAATGCGGAGCATTGAGGGCATTACCATTCGCGAACGCAAACAGTCTCTCACAAACGCGTAGGCATGGGACCTGGGGGAGGGGTCAGTCTTTTCTTCTACACGAATGCGAGAACTTGCTCGCGAACGTGAAGGCTAGGGGGAGCAGCCTTCACGAACGTGAAATCCACTTGGGTTGCTACACATTGCGAACACGACAGGCCATTTGCGAACGCGAAGAAAACTTGACGCCCAGACCTTTAAATATTTCAAAAACAGGATTTCTCCCATTTTGCATAATCCTTCCATTAGAGCTCGGCCTAGGTGTGACTTTGAAGAAATAAATCAACACCAATTCTTAGGATTGTACTGTTTAACTCATTTTTCTTCCATTTTAACATTATTCATTACTTCCCAGGCCTAATTTTTGTTCTTCCATGGTAGACAACTAGGGATTGAGAAAGAATTGATGGTTTTTGCAACTTGGGGATTTAGACCTCAAATTGGTCGAATTTCAAAACTAATTTCATAATCGAGATCGAGGGTAAATGGGTAAATAGAGTTTAGTCCAAACCTCAGGTTTTGACCAGCGGGCCTGGTGTCAATTTTTTACTCTTTTGGGGGAATATTTGAAAAATCTAAATTTATGCATTTTAACTGGTTTATTTATCAATATTTGATATTATTTAGTTAGTTGTGTCTAGATACGGGTGGTTTGGAGACAGATCCTAGGGGAAAGGCCCCGTAGAGCTTTGAATAGACTACAGAGTGAGTTAAGTATTATATGTAACCTTGACTTGAGAGAATTAGGAACCCTCGGACTATGTGCTGTGTGATTCTCATGTGAGTAACATCTATGCAAGGTGACGAGTGCTTATACACCGCAGAATTCTCTGATTTCCCTGATTTTATGCATTTCCTTAATTATTTCCTTCGTTGCTTTAACTATTATATGCCTTAAATGCTTTCCATGTTTAACTTGTACTTGTTAATCAATATCTCTCCTGTTAATGATGTTGGTTATTTATATAGTTTCATGATTCCTTGTTATTTGCTTAAACTGACTTAATTGCACCTACTAATTATCAATTACTGGATTGGTCTCGCTGAGTTGTATTACTTGAGTAGATTCTTATATTGTACAAGGTTCCCTTTTTTGGTTCAGTTTGTTATTTGTTGATCGTTACTATTCTTGTGGTTTGAACTATTGATTTGACTCTGTACATTGTGTATTTGGTACTAATATGGTGGTATCGGGTTGCACGCCACAGCAGGTGTAATAAGGGTGGATTGATATGGTGGAATAAGGGTGAATTGGTGTTGTACGGTGGGATCTGGTTGTGCGCCGCAACATATGGAATAAGATAGATTAATATGGTGAAATAAGGGTGGATTATGATCTTGATACCGATATATGGTAGGATCGGGTTGCACGCCATAATATTTATATATTATTTCTGTTGTTGATGTTATTACTGTGAAATAAGGGAGGATTTTGTGTTTTACAGCGTGATTGGATTGCGCGCTGCAACAACCTATGTGTTTTCATTTCTTGAGCTATGTTTGGTTTTCAGTATTCTCTCTTGAAATGCTAAAGATTGGTAATTCTGGATGAAACTGGTTTATTTCTTGAGGTCGTAGTTATTATTTTCAGTTAACGGCTTCATCTTGTTAAGCATTTCTATTTTATGTCATTATTATACACTGCATATAGGTTGTAGTGTAGGTGTCCTGCCTTATCCTCATCACTATTTCGTCGAGGTTAGGCTCGATACTTACATAGTACATGGGGTCGGTTGTACTCATACTACACTCTGCACTTCTTGTGCAGATTTTGGAGTCGGTCCCAACATCATCTATTAGCGTGCTTGGATTAATTAGCTCAATGGAGACTTGAGGTACAATTGTTCATCGCCCGCGGCTCCTAGAGTCCCCTTCTTTAATTTTAATTAGCTGTGTAGTTTCATTCAGACAACTCTGTACTTATTTTCGACCCTTGTATGTATTAATCTAGTAGTTCATGCACTTGTGATATCGGATTCAAGGATTTGTAGTAGATGTTTGGCAGTTTAAACTTCTGCATTTGTATCTTAGATTATTTCAGTTATTTCTCATATTCAATTCAACTGTTTAAAATGGATAATATGTTCTAACATTGGCTTGCCTAGCAAGTGAAATGTTAGGCACCATCACGGTCCCAACAGTGGAAATTCCGGATCATGTCAATTAGCCCCGATCCCCTATTTACTGCTTTCTCTATTTATAGTTTTTATGCTTATGTGAATTTTTGGGCTAGTCGGTTCGGGTCCGGAGAGATATCCGAATAAATTGAGACACTTAGTCTCAAGGTTGGAAGCTTAAGTTGAAATGGTTGATCGGATGTTGACTTAGAGGTAAACGACTATGGAATGGAGTTTTGATGGTTCCATTAGCTCCATTGGATGATTTTGGACTTAGGAGCATGTCCAGATTGTGATTTGGAGGTCCATAGTTGCATTATGCTTGAAATGGTGAAAGTTAGAATTTTGGGAAGTTTGGACGAGAGTGGACTTTTTTATATCGTGGTCAAATTTTGATTCCAAAAGTTGGAGTAGGTCCTTAATGTCAAATGTGACTTGTGTGCAAAATTTGAGGTCAATTGGATGTGATTTGATTGGTTTCGGCATAGTTGGTTGAAGTTAGAATTTCCTTAGTTCATTAAGCTTGAATTAGGATGTGATCCATGGTTTTAACGTAAATTTGATGTGATTTGAGGTCTTGAATAAGTTCATATGATGTTTTAGGACTTGACAGTGTCTTTGGTTGAGATCTCGGGGGCCTCGGGTGTGTTTGAGATCATTATCGGATTCATTTTGGACTTAGAGAAATGGCTTATGTTGGGCTGTTTCTCGTGTCATTGCACCTGCAGTGGGATTGGCCGCAGGTGCGCCTCGCAAAGGCGAGCTTTGAGTCACATATGCAGAGCTAGCCTTGCCTAGCAGTGGTCGCAGCAGCGGAACAGTTTTTCGCAGAAGCGCCATCGCTTCTGCGAAAGCAAGGGCACAGAAGCGTATTTGATCGTAGGTGCGATCTTCATCCCGCAGAAGCGGTCTCGCAAATGCTGACCCTTTGTCCGCAAAAGCAGTAGCCTAGGACTTAAGTGTTTCCTGCACCTGCGATGTTTTTTCGTAGGTGTGGCATCGCAGAAGCAGTTTCTTGTCTGCAGATACGGATTCACTGAGGAAATGGTTTAAAATCGAGGATTTGCCATTTTCTTCATATTTTGGGATATAGAGCTTAGATTGGGGCAAAATTTGGATGGTTTTTTAGATAAGAAATTTTGATAAGGATTCTTGACTTATTTTTTATTAATGTCCACTAATCCATCATTAATTTTATCATTTAATTAAGGATTAGGGTTGAGAAATTAGGGGGAAAAGGTGGAAGATCCTTAGGCCGAATTTTGAAATTTTAATCGAGGTTTTGGTATCTGATTTGTGTAATTTTGGTATGGATGAACTCGTGGTTGAATAAGTGTTCGTATTTTGTGACTTTTATCTGATTTCGGATATTTTGGGACAATTTTCCAATGTCCTGTTAAAGTCTTGATTTCATTAATTAGATTAGTTTCTTATAATTATATTTATAGTATGGAATTGGAAAGTCGAGGAAAAGACATTCTTATTGAGTGATAGAGCTTGATTCGAGGTAAGTGACTTCCCTAACTTTATGGGGCGGGGAGG
>MU727031.1:77460-98043 GCA_026770625.1 Nicotiana glauca | reverse complement strand
TGGGGGGGTGGGGGGAGGGGGGAGGGAGAATCCCTATAGGATTTGGTATTGTTGTAAAAATTTATGATATGTCAGATTCGTCATGTACGCGAGGTGACGAGTGCGTACACGAGCTAATTATTGAAAATCTAATTTTTATTGAATAGTAACCTATTATATCTTAAATAGTTATCCCATTATGTGTAGTTATCATGTTTAGCCTAATATCATATGTCTACGAGTCTTTAATGCTTATTTGAAATCTGTGCGACATGCTTAGTTGAATTCATGTTTTTCCTTGATTTTGTATTTAGTCTTTAACTGTAGGATTTCTTGCTATGCATTCGTTGTTCCATCGGTTATGAGCTATGTTTACTTTTGGGACCACGAGGCAGTACCTCGGGAGCTCTCCAGTTACATATTTACTTTTGGGACTATGAGGCGGTACCTCGGGAGCTCCCCTGTTGTATATTTATTTTTGGAACTACGAGGCGGTACCTCGGGAGTTCCCCTGTTGAGTATTTAATTTTGGGACTACGGGGCAGTACCTTGGGAGTGCCCTTTTTGTTTATCCCTATGTGCCTTTCTGTAAATTCTCATTGTTAAATTCTCAGTCTTTTCATTATATTACTATATCATCTTCCTTAAATATTATTCTAGCGAGGCCCTGATCTGACCTCGTCACTACTCTACCGAGGTTAGGCTTGACACTTACTAAGTATTGTTGTGGTGTACTCATACTACTCTTATGCACATATTTTGTGTGCAGATCTAGGTACCTCCTACCAGTCCCGATATCAGTAGAGCGCGTGTGGTGATGCTTGGAGACTTCTAAGTATATCTGTCACCATACACAGACCTCGGAGCTCCCCTCAATCCTTATGTTGTCTTTCTTTTTTATTCTCCTAGATGTTGATGTATAGAGACAGTTAGTTCGTTTCTTAGAGCCTATGACTTGTGATTACCGAATTTTGGAAGTTGTCTATACTCAAGTTGCTGGTTTACTTGTATATGCTGAGCAACATTTTCAGTAGTTTATATATCTGTGAAGTATAGTTGTTACTTTTGTTATTGTTTTCAGTTATTCCGTAATTGTTAGGCTTACCTAGTTTTAGAGATTAGGTGCCGTCATGACATCTTGGGAAATTTGGGTCGTGACAGTTAGCATTAAGGTAGGATGTCTACATTATAACCTTGGGGTACGGCCCTTCCCCGGAGCCTGCGTGAACACGAAATACTTTGTGCACTAGACTATTCGGATGGGATGGATGCAATGACATTCATTCGGTTGAAATTCATTTAATTTCATTTGAAGAATAATGTAATTTGAATTTGCTGCAATACAAAATTTGCAAATTAAGCTCTCTTAGAACTCTTTATCATATTCACTCTTTCTCGAATTACATTTTGGATATCTATGAGACTACTCTGTACAGTGGAGTCTCTAAAAGTCTTCCAGTTTCTTGCCTGCCAAATTTGGTATAAGCCTGCTCCATACACTACTGCCATAATACTCTTCTTCATCATACTCTATCTCCTACTCTGAGTTTTGCTTAAAGATTGGAATGCATCCTGCTGCTGAAATCTGGTACCACTCTATTGGCTTATCAACATCTCCCACAATTGTGTAGACCATACACAATCAAAGAAAAGATGTATAGCACTCTCCATTCCAGCTCCATCACACTGTACACACATTGTATTTTCACATTGTCGTCTCATTGCCAACATCCCTTCTTTTGTTAGTAGCCAACCTTGAACAGCAAACCATAGGATGAACCTATGTTTTGGTAGGCCAATTCTGTTTCACACTGGCTCTGCAATATCCATTTTTGGTGTGTCACCAAACAGTTTTAGATATCCTTGCATGACTGAGTATATACCATTTTGCATTTACACAATATCTTCCATTCCTGTACCAGTTCACCATGCACATCTTCAATTTGTGCAACCTCTTCCAATACCAACGACTATAAGCCTGAGGTATGTGACTCAAAAAATCCACTCCATCGTTCATATAGAGACCATGCACCCATTTTACCCATAGGTTATCAGCTTTTTCCATAATCAACCAAATCATTTTACCTACAAAAGTTTTATTCCAGTTCTTCCATTCTTTTACATTAAATCACTATGCTTCTTAGGTTTGCAGATTTTCTCCCATGCAAATAATGACAACTTCTTCTTCTCTTCTGAGCTTCCCCATAAGAACTCCCATTTTCTATCCACCTTATTAAACACATTCTGATGCAACACAAATACTGCACCCCAAAAATTATGCACTGAGAATAAAGCAGAGTTTATTACCTGTAGTTTTCTAGCATAAGATATTTGTCTTGTAGAAGTTGCCCTGATTTTCTCTGTGATCTTAACTGTCAATTGCTGACAATCCACTTTATTCCACTTTTTAGGGGATAAGGGAAGGCCCAAGTATCTGATAGGGAAAGCTCCTAAAGTGAAGCCCGTCATTTAAATTATTCTTGCTTCTGTCTCCTCATCAACTCCTGCTATGAGTATGTTTTAGTTATCAATGTTGCCCATGAACCAGATGCCTCTGAAAAGTGGTGTAATGCTTCCATTACCCTCTTCACTTTGTTATCATTTGCTTTGCATAAGATCATTAATCATCAGCAAAAACCAAGTGTGTAAGCTTCTTTCTTTTACACACTGAGTGATATCTGAAATCTGGTAGCTGGCTCATCCTATTTAGAATTCTTGAGAGGTACTTCATGACCATGACAAATAAATATGGGTAGATTGGGTCTCCTTGACATAGGGCCCTCTTTTCTTCAAAATACCCATACCCTGTACCATTCACTTTGACTGAAAAAGTAGTAGTGATCACACATGACATCACTAACTGTGTGAAACTGTCCGGGAAAGCAAATCCTAGTATCATCTGAGCTAAGATATCACACTTTGGTAATGCCTCAATGGGTTATGGCATATGAGGACATTATGGACCAAAGATCTACCTTGAACAAATACAGCATGTGATTCATTCACTAGGTGCGGCAGTACTTGCTTCAACCTTCTGCATAACAACTTAGAGATGTATTTATATACTACATTACAGCATGAGATAGGCCTGGACTGGCCAGCATTTAAAGGATTGGCAACCTTTGGTATCAATGCAATTACAATAACATTTATTTACTTGAGGAGTTTCCCATTTCTAAGAAAACCAATACTGCCGCAGTCACATCCGAGCCCACAATATCCCAAGCATCCTTGAAAAAATCACTTCCAAACCCATCAAGTCCTGGGCTTTTTTCACGTTGATGCTCCACTAGCTTCTTTTACATCTTTATCAATATAGGGTCCCAACAATTACATTTGTTGGTTAGCAGTCAACCTATAGCCATTTTCCGAGGACCAGTAAACTATACCTCCTCTACATTCTCGTTGTTCACCTAATAACCTCTTATAGTACTCAACAAATATGTTTGTTATGGTATCAGGTTCATACTGCATTTGACCATTATGGTATTGTAGTTGTGTGACTGCCTACATTAACTATGGGGTCTCTGTTGAAAGAAATTAAAAAAGAAAGGAAAAGATTTAGAAACAAGTTGCAATAACAACTTGTTGTAATAACAAGAGAAACAAAGAAAATTTCAAGTTGCAAGTTGCAACAAGTTACTAACACCAAAACCAATTTTAGATGGTGGCAATTTGCTTAGCAAGTTGCAAAGAAATCGAGCATTCTCATTGGTCCATCGTTGGCAAAGTTTTCCTTCAAATAGCATGTTCTACTTCTCAGATCAAACACACCAAAAAAGAGAGAGAAGCAACAAAGAGTTAGAGAGAGTAATCTACAGATGGTAGTCTGTGAGATAAATAGTGAGTGGGAGTAATATTGTAGTGAGGTATTTAAAATAAAGAGTGTTATTTCTTTCAAAGTTGTAGTAGTCTCTTGACACTACTAAGTTGTAATATTATAGTGGTAATATTGCTTCGCAGGGGTATTGTACTTTGCCCCGTTAAAATATTTGGTGTCGTTATTACTCTCTAGTGTTATTATGATTTATTGTGGATATTGTTTCTGGGCGGGATATTATTTTTTACCAACAACGTGGTATCAGAGGCATGGCGAGTAATGGTACGTTGTCTTTTCAGTATCCCTGTCTCACAAAAGATAATTATGAGAAATGGTGTCTACGTATGAAAGCCATTATTGGCTCCAAGGATGTATGGGAAATCGTAGATACAGGGTATGCAAAACTCAATAATGAGGAAGCTCTACCTCAAAATAAAAAAGATGTCTTGGCAAAGACAAGGAAAAATGATCAACAAGCCCTCACGTTCATCCACCAATGTCTGGATGATGACATGTTGTGGTAGATGCTACCACCTCAAAGAAAGTATGGGAGATTTTACCAAATTCTCTCCAAGGAAAAAGTAAGGAAGATAAAGCTTCAAACTATAAGGGCTGATTTTGAAGTTTTAAAAATAAAAGAATCCGAATGCATTTCGGATTATTGTTCAAAAGGGAAGGCGGTTGTAAATCAATTGAGAAGATATAGGGAGGACATAAAAGATGTCCGTGTGGTAGAAAATATCCTTCGCACTTTAACACCTAAATTCGATTTTGTGGTGTGTGCTATTGAAGAGTCTAAATATTTAGACTCAATGATGATGGAGCAATTGAAGGGTTCTTTACAGACCCACGAAGAAAAATCAAAAGGGGACAAGAAGTGCCATTGGAGCAACTTCTTAAAACTCAGGCATCCTTCAAGGATTATGGAGGTGAAAAAAGCTAACTAGGAATGGACGAGACGAGGCGGTCTTGGACGAGGAAGAAGTAATGGTAACAACTTCAACAATGAAGTTAAAATCCACCAAGCATTCAGAGGTCGTGCTCGTGGACAAAGAGGAGGAAGAGGATGTGGCTACTACCAAGAAAATAATGGACAAAGGTACGACAAATCAAAAATTCAGTGTTATAATTGTCATAAATTTGGCCATTACTCTTGGGAATATCGTAGCAATATTGAAAAGAAAGCTAACCTTGTTGACGACAAGAAAGAAGAAAATGAGTCAACGTTATTGCTGACACTCAAGGAAGAAGACAAGGATGATTGCAGCTTGTGGTATTTGGACAATGGAGCAAGCAATCATATGTGTGGATGCAAAGAAAAGTTTGCGGAGATCAATAAAATGGTGATAGGTAATGTTTTCTTTGGAGATACCTCAAATATTTAAATCGAAGGGATAAGTACGATTCTGATCTCCTGTAAAGATGGTAGTCACAAGCTAATTCAAGATGTTTATTATGTGCCAAAATAAAAAAAATTATATTTTGAGTTTGGGCCAACTTTTTGAAAAGGAATATGACATTCACATGAAAAATATGCATCTTTGGCTTAGAGATTCAAGTGGAATTCTAATTGCTAAAGTGCATATGGCAAAGAATATATTATTTTTTTGAATCTTAAAACAATTGATGCAAAGTGTTTGAAGGCTAATATGCAAGATGAATCATGGTGTTGGCACATGCGATTTGGGAACTAAAATTTTGAAGCGCTCAAATCAATGGGAGAAAAGAACATGGTACATGGGATACCATCAATCAACCATCCAAATCAACTGTGTAAAGCTTGTCTTCTTGGAAAACATGGAAGTTGGAGTTTTCCAAAGGAGGCCATGTCAAGATCAACCAAGCCGCTCTAGCTTGTTCACACTGATGTGTGTGGACCAATAAATCCACCTTCTTTTGGTAAAAGTAGATACTTTCTTCTTTTCATTGATGACTTTAGTAGAAAGACTTGGGTTTATTTCTTGAATAAAAAATCTGAAGCTTTTGCTGCTTTTAAAAATTTTAAAGTACTTGTGGAGAAAGAAAGTTGCATGTAATTAAGGCTCTAAGGTCCGATAGAGGAGGCGAATTCACTTCAAATAAATTTATTGGCTTTTGTCAGTCTCATAGAATTCGTGGCCCTCTAACGGTACTTATTCACCCCAACAAAATAGAGTTGCAGAGAGAAAGAATCGAACGATTCTTAATATGGATCGATGTATGTTGAAAGCTAAAAGTATGCCTAAGGAATTTTGGGCCGAAGTTGTTTCTTGTGCAGTTTATTTGAACAAGAGGTCTCCAACGAGAAATGTTAGAGATCAAACCCCTCAAGAAGCATGGAGTGGAAGAAAGCCAAGTGTCAAACATTTGAGAATCTTTGGGAGCATAACATATGCTCATGTGCCATAGCAAGGGAGAGCGAAGATTAACGATCGAAGTGTCAAGCATGTGTTTGTTGGCTATGATACTAGTTCAAAAGGTTACAAGTTATACAACCCAAGAAGTGGTAAGGTGGTGGTAAGTCGTAATGTTGAATTTGATAAATTGGCATGGGATTGGGAAGCTCAGGGAGAAACTTCATATGATTTTCTTCCATACTTTGGTGATGAAGAAGAACTAGAGATCGTGGAACCTGTGCAGGATACAACTCCACCTCCTTCTCCAACCAATGTTGTATCTCCCTCTTCTAAAAAAAAGTCCAAATGAACAGCCGCAAAGGACAAGGAGTATTCAAGATCTCTACAAGGACACAGAAGAAGTTACTAATTTTGATTTTTTTATGTTGTCTCTTTGCTGACAGTGAAACAATGAACTTTGATGAAGCTGTTACAAACAAAAAGTGGAGACAAGCCATGGAAGAGGAGATTGAGTCAATAGAGAAGAACAACACTTGGGAGTTAACAACTCTTCCCAAGGGTCATCAAGCAATTGGAGTGAAATGGGTATACAAAATAAAGAAGAATGCTGATGGAGATGTGCAGAAATACAAGGCATGACTTGTGGCTAAAGGCTACAAGCAAAGGAAAGGCATTGACTATGAAGAAGTCTATGCACATGTTGCTCGCATGGAGACGATTTGTTTGCTGATCTCTTTGGCGGCGCAAATGAAATGGATGATCCATCAACTAGATGTCAAGTCGGCCTTCTTGAATGGCTATCTTGAAGAAAAAGACTATGTTGAACAACCATTGGGATTCGTGGTCAAAAACCATGAAGATAAAGTATTGCGGTTGAAGAAAGCTTTATATGGATTAAAGCAAGCCCCACGAGCATGGAATAGTTGTATGGACAAATATTTTCAAGACAATGGGTTTACTCGTTGTCTCCATGAATATGCTCTTTACCTTAAAGTTCATACTAATGGAGATATCATACTTGTTTGTCTTTATTTTGATGATCTTATTTTCACGGGCAATAACTCTTTTGTTTGAAGCTTTTAAGAAAGATATGTCCCGTGAGTTTGAGATGACAAACGTAGGGCTCATGTCATACTACCTAGGCCTAGAAGTGAAGTAGATGGAGGATGGAATTTTTATCTCTCAAGAAAGCTATAAAAAAGGGATATTGAAGAAGTTCAACATGCTCGATTGCAACCCCATGAACACACCGATGGAGAGTGGGACAAAATTGTCCAAGTTTGATGAAGGAGAAAAAGTGGATCCCATATTTTTTAAAAGTCTTGTGGGAAGTTTGTGGTAGTTGAGTTGTACCAGGCCAGATATACTCTTTGCAGTTGGAGTAGTTAGTTGCTTCATGGAAGATCCTACGTCCACTCCTTTGAAAGTCACTAGAATAATTCTTCGTTACCTAAAAGGTATGATTGACTTTGGGTTATTTTATTCTTTTTCTAATTATTTCAACCTTATGGGATTTTGTGATAGTGGTTATGCCGGAGATATTGATGATAGAAAAAGTACAACCGATTTTGTATTTTTCTTGGGTGATTATGTTGTTTCTTGGAGTTCAAAGAAACAACCAATTGTTACTCTCTCGACTTGTAAAGTTGAATATATAGAAGCAACATCACGTACCTGTCATGCTATTTGGTTGAGAAGATTGTTGTAAGAGTTAAATTTGACACAAATTGAAGCTAAAAAGATTTGTATTGACAACAAATCCGCACAGGCACTCACGAAGAATCCGGTATATCATGATCGAGGTAGCATATCGACACAAGGTATCACTTCATTAGAGAATGCATCGCCAAAAAGGAAGTCGAGCTCAAGTACATGAAATCTCATGATCAAGTTGCTGATATTTTTACGAAGCCTCTCAAATTTGAAGATTTTCAGAGGTTGAGATCAAGTCTTGGAATGAAAAAGAAAAATCAAAATTAAAGGGAAAATTTGTGGGGTCCCTGTTGAAAGAAGTTAAAAAATAAAGGAAAATATTTAGAAACAAGTTGCAATAACAACTTGTTGTAATAAAAAGAGAAACAAAGAAAATTTCAAGTTGCAAGTTGCAACAATTTACTGTCTCCAAAACCAATTTTAGATGGTGGCAATTTGCTTAGCAAGTTGCAAAGAAATCGAGCATTCTCATTGGTCCATCGTTGACAAATTTTTCCTATAAATAGCATGTTCTACTTCTTAGACCAAACACACCAAAAAAGAGAGAGAAGCAACAGAGAGTTAGATAGAGTAACCCGCATATTATAGTCTGTGAGATAAATAGTGAGTGGGAGTAATATTGTAGTGAGGTATTTAAAATAAAGAGTGTTATTTCTTTCACAGTTATTGTAGTCTCTTGACACTACTAAGTTGTAATATTATAGTGGTAATATTGCTCCTCTGGGGTATTGTACGTTAAAATATTTGGTGTCGTTGTTACTCTCTTTTGTTATTGTGATTTATCGTGGATATTGTTCCTGGGTGGAAAATTATTTTTTACCAACATTAACTTCCTATGCTCAACTGTCGTTTAAGCAGCTTTAACTTCTTAATTACTTGGAACATTTTGTACCCCTCAATACTCTGAGACCATACCTTTTCCACAATGTCCTTAAACTTTTGATGAGTACTGCCCATTTTACAGTATCTGAATGTTTTCCTTAATTGGCTTGTAGTTTGTGCTAGTGTGATCTGAATGGGACTGTGATCACTCACATGTTCAGGTAGAAATTTTGCTCTACAGTCTACCATATTGTCAATTCATTCATCATTAACAGACACATAATCAATTCTAGATAAGATCCTTCCACTCTCATGCTTATCATTCCAGGTGTATGAGCATCTATTGTTTGGCAGTTCAGTTAAGCTAACTACATCCAAACATGACTGGATTAACTTTTTGTATATAATCTATATATAGAGCAAGTTAAAGTCTCCCATAGATATCCATGGCTTGTGCCCCATTCCAGATAAATGGCATAGGTGTATGGGACCCAATTTGACCAATGATGACCATTGATGAGCACGGCGAATGACGGATTTTTCCTGATTCGACTTCCTGAGAGAGACGACCTAAAGGCGGATGAAAGACTGTACGACCCTTGCAATGGTATAGGGCTATTAGAGGACATTAAGAATATTCCTTCGAAAATCCCTTGTGCTTTTTCTTTTACTGCTTAAGAGGTTTTGATTCCTTTTATATAAAAGGGGATAATAACATTGTAAATGGGGCTCCGGATCAAAAAGAGAATATCATTTTTACGAACGAGAAGTCTTCATTTTTATCTATCTTTCATACTAGAGATTATTACACTTAGCTAAGATTTACCCCTTCAACGTAGATTGATTTGTTCGAAAGGGTTTTGATAACTTTTGACTCAAATTATTTGGCACTGTTTGTGGGGATTTCTGTAGCTGAAATCGTAGTTTTCATCTAGATTCTCGAGAGAAAGAATCACTTTTATTCAGCTTCATAAAAACCAACTATGGTAGGATAAGGAGAAGAGAGGCTAAAAGAAATAGTGGATGTCACAAACAACCTCATGAGCTCCCTCAATGAAGCCAGTGGAAAAGACAACGAAAATACAACACTAAATGCCACACCTGAGGAGAGATCCCACCTCCTCCACACGAGGATCTAATAATCCTGCGTGAGAGGGAAACCTCAACATCCGCAATAGGAGGAACATCACCGGCCGTCATAGAGCTACTAGAAGAATGGTTGACAAGTACCTTGAGCAACATGCTCGATAAATCCTCTCAGAGAGATACTGAAGACAAGTCACCCCCAGAAGCTGCAACAGTCATAGATGAGGCAAATGCTATATGAACAGGTAACGTCCATACTGTCACTGATGCGCTCATGGCGATCCTAAAGAAAATGGAAAAGATGGAAAATGAGAAGAACATTTTCCGCAACCATATGAAGTAACATCAAGAAAGGGTCGATAAAATACCAGCATTCTGAAGTGGTTACCAAACTGCGATGTGGATCGGTTCGTCGAACAACCATATAGCGAAGGAGCGGCTCCCTATTCTATTCCAAAAACCTTCAAAATGCCGCCATATTTGAAAATATATGATGGTACCAAGGACTCGAAAGACCATTTGATCCATTTCGTTACCGCGATAAAAGGTAACGATCTATCAAAGGAACATGTGCCATCTGTATTGCTGAAAAAGTTCAGCGAAACTCTAACTGGGGGAGCTTTGACATGGCATTCCCAACTACTGTGGCATTTGATATCAACATTTGAATAAATGGCAGATAAGTTCGTCACCACCCACGCGAGAGCGAAAAAGGCAGAAGCCCGGGTCAATGATATCTCCGTCATCAAGAAAATGATGGGCGATGGACTTCGAAACTTCTTAGGCCGATTCAACAAGGTAAGAATGAGCCAACCAAACGTGTCATGGGGAATGGTGGTAGCATCCTTTCAAAATGGGCTAAACAGAAACGGGTCAAAAGCAACCAAAAAACTACTAAGAAGACTCATGAAATACCCCCACCACGTGGGAAGAGATCCATAACGCCTATTGTGCCGAAGTAAGAGCAGATGAGGATGACCTAAACGGCCCACTCCAGTGATTAAAATCAGTCCAGACCAAGGTAAGGAGAGATCTCCATAATGACAGTCGAAGGGACCAACCACTGTGTTATAATCGGGAAAGACACCAGCCCTACATCTGAACCTCCAATACACCTCCTCCACGATATGCAAAAGTCGTGCTTGGACATGCCACCCCTCCCCGAGGTGAAAGAGGTATGCCCCCACTATTATGTACTCATAACTTTTGTGTTTCTCCTTCAGAAATAGTGTGCGCACTAGAGAAGCTTGGCACGAAGGTGTAGTGGCCATAAAAAATGATGTCAGATCCGAGCGCCAGGAGGTCGAACATGCTATATGAATTCCACCAGGAAAGAGGACCCAAGACCGAAGATTGAATAGGTCTATGATAATAAGTGGTAAGAATGTTAAACCAGGGATACCTGAAAGAGCTGTTGAGCGACTGAGGAAGGGGCAATTTGGCTCGTGGATGTGACCAACCCCCAGGACCTCCAAAACCACCGTCACCAGCTCGTACCATACAGATGATTATTGGCGGCGGCGATGACGCGGTAATCAACCATATGAAATTCACCACCACACATGAACTCAAATGGATGATCGCCCACGAACGGTACGACGACCTCGAAGACAGTATCATCTTCGATAAGTTGTATACCGAAAGTTTGTCTTTCCCTCACTATGATGGTTTGCTTATAACTTTACGCATTGTGGATCCTGATGTAAAAAGAATAATGGTGGATGACGGTAGCGGTGCGTGCATTGTTCACCCACGAGTTCTCATGCAGATGAGGCTCAAGGATAAAATAATACAAGAGGCATAACACTAACAGGTTTTAATAATGCAGTAGAGCGAACCTCTAGGGAAATAGTTCTATCCGTCTTGGCAGGGGAGTCACCTTGGAAACGACATTCCACGTCATGAACCAAGAAACAACGTACAATGCCATAATAGGATGACCATGGATACGCGCCATGCGCGCTGTTCCGTCAAGCTTCTATCAAGTAATCAAATTTTCCACCCCATGGTGGATATTCAACATTCAAGGCGAGCCACGCACCACCGAATAATTCTATCGGATAACCCAAGACTACACGAACACCAAGAAACTAAAAGGGGCAAGTGGAGAGGCACAACAATCAGCCGCGTCGGGAACCAAACCCGACGCACAAGCAAAAACCATCAAAGACCCGGATATCGTAGAAGCTTTCAAAGCAACCGTAGAAGATCTTGATCCTGTTCAACTGGACCATACTGATAACACGAGAAAGGCCTATGTCGGACATAACCTCTCAGAACCAGGTAAGTATCGTGAGTTCTTGACTAACAATACCGATTTGTTTGCTTTTTCCCACTCAGATATGCCAGTAATCCTAAGAGATATCGCCACACACAGGTTGAACGTTGACCCTCTCTACCCTTTGGTAAGGCAGATGAGGAGAAAATTCAATGTTACCATGAATGAGGCGGCCAATGAAGAAGTTGATAAATTACTCACCAATGGTTCCATCAGAGAATCAAAATACCCCCTATGGGTCGCCAATGTGGTCATGGTAAAAAAGAAGAACGGGAAATGGTGGATGTGTGTTGACTTCACCGACTTAAACAAAGCATGCCCGAAAGATTCCTTCCCACTACAGCACATAGATTAACTCATCGACCCAACAACATGACACAAATTATTGAGCTTCTCGGACGCCTATTCCGGCTACAACCAAATCATGATGGCCGAAGAAGATCAAGAAAAAACCACTTTCTTCACTCATCGAGGCACGCACTGCTACAAAGTAATGCCGTTTGGACTCAAGAATGCAGGGGCAACATATCAAAGGTTAGTCACCAAGATGTTCAAGGAACAACTCGGTAAGACCATAGAGGTTTACATCGACGATATGCTAGTGAAATCGATAAAGAAAGAGGATCATATTTGGCGATCTGAAAGATGCCTTTGAGATATTGAGGCAATACGATGATTAAACTGAATCCCGAAAAATGTGCCTTCAGTGTAATTTCAAGAAAGTTTCTGGGTTTCGTAGTATCACAAAGGGGTATCAAAGTCAACCTAGACTAGATCAGAGCCATCGAAGGGATACAGAAGATACTGACCAGCAAAAAGAAGGTGCAGAAACGAACAGGGCGAATAGCTGCCCTGTCAAGGTTCATCTCACGGTCGTCAGATAGATGCCAAAAATTCTTCAATGTGCTAAAGAAAGATCATGCACTGCAATGGAATGCAAAATGCGTCGACGCATTAAGAAAACTAAAACCGTACCTATCTTCACCACCCCTACTCATCAACTCAAACCTAGGTGAATGTTTGCTTATGTATCTAGCTATTTTTGAAGTTTTTGTAGGCGCTGACTTAGTCTGCGAAAATGAAGGTACGCAATCTCCAATTTAATATATCAGTAAAAGCAAATCCTAATGGCCGAAGAAGATCAAGAAAAAACCACTTTCAGCACTCATCGAGGCACGCCTGCTAAAAAGTAATGCCGTTTAGACTTAAGAATGCAGGGGCAACATATCAAAGGTTAGTCACCAAGATGTTCAAGGAATAACTCGGTAAGACTATAGAGGTTTACATCGACGATATGCTAGTGAAATCGACAAAGAAAGAGGATCACATTGGCCATCTGAAAGAGGCCTTTGAGATATTGAGGCAATACGGTGATTAAACTGATTCCAAAAAATGTGCCTTCAGTGTAATATCAAGAAAGTTCCTGGGTTTCGTAGTATCACAAAGGGGTATCGAAGTCAACCTAGACTAGATCAGAGCCATCGAAGGGATACCGAAGATACTGACCAGCAAAAAAAAGGTACAGAAACTAACAGGGCAAATAGCCGCCAAGGTTCATCTCACGATCGTCAGATAGATGCCAGAAATTCTTTAATGTGCCGAAGAAAGATCATACACTGCAATGGAATGCAAAATGCGTCGACGCACTAAGAAAGCTAAAAACGTACCTATATTCACCACCCCTACTCATCAACGCAGACCTAGGTAAATGTTTGCTTGTGTATCTAGCGGTTTCCGAAGTTTCCGTAGGCGCTAACTTAGTCCGCGAAAATGAAGGTACGCAATCTCCAATTTACTATATCAGTAAAACCCTAATCGATGCCTAAACAAGGTACCCTCACCATGGAAAACTAGCTTTGACAATAGTCATAGCTTTACGGAATCTTAGACCATATTTTCAATGTCACCCTATGAAAGTGGTGACAACATTCCCCTGAAGGGGCATCCTACACAAACCCGAACTATTGGATAGGTTGCCAAATGGGCTATAGAACTAAGTGAGCACGACATAACATATCAACCGTGAGCTGCCATTAAGTAGCAGGTGCTCGCAGATTTTATCGCTGATTTCAGCGCAGATATAATGTCTGAAGTAGAGCAGGAAGCACTCCACACTTCTACATATACCAACCTCTGGGTTCTCTACACCGACGGTGCTTCTAATGCCTCGGGATCGGGACTAGGACTTGTCCTTAAAGTTACTTCGGGCGAAATTATTCACCATTCCATACGATGCCCCGAGATGACTAACAACGAGGCCGAGTATGAATTTGTGGTTGCAGGATTAAAATTAGCCCTCAAATACGGCGCTCGATGAATCATCCACCATTGCGACTCTCAACTCGTGGTTAACCAAGTCACCAGGACTTTCCAAATCAAAGAACATAGACTACAAAAGTACCAGTTAGAAATTCACAAATCGATGCCAGAATTCGATGAATGCCACATCGACCAAATACCCAGGGAGCAGAATATCGAAGCGGATGGCCTCGCCAAATTAGCGACAGCCAACAAAAATATCAACAAAGAAAACGTGGTCACCCTTCTTCACTTTGCAATAGATCATGTCGAAGTACACTCTGTAAGCCTAACTTGGGAGTGGCGCAACTGTCTCGTAACATATTTACAGGACGGGATGCTCCCGCAAGATAAGAAAGAAGCCAAAAAGCTTCGGAAACAGGCAGCCAGATACAATCTTGTAAACAACGACCTATACAAAAGAACATTCAGCGGCCCTATGGCCAAGTGCCTTGGACCAAACCAAACAAGACGAGTACTGTATGAAGTGAACGAAGGGCACTAAGGTGCCCACACGGGAAATTGTGCACACGTTCGCTGCCTCATCCGAGCCAGATACTACTGGCCCAACATGAAAAAAGAAGTAGCGGACTATGTCAAGAAATGTGAACAGTGTCAGAAGTATACCCCTATGATACACCAAGCAGGGGAATTCCTTCATTCCATCACTTCACCATGGCCGTTCATTAAGTGGGGGATGGATATAGTCGGACCCCTCCCGGTCGTACAAGGTAAAGTACATTTCGTTTAGTTTTAACTCACTATTTTTCTAAATAGGTGAAAGTAGGTGCATACACATAGATACGCAAATAAGAGGTCGTCACATTCATATGGAAAAACATAATATGCCATTTCGGTATCCCTAAAGAAATCAACTGCGACAACGGACCTTAATTCATCGAAAAAAAATGACTGAGTTTTTGGAAAAATAGCACATCAAACGAATACTCTCCATATCGTATCAAACCGCCGGTAACGATCAAGCCAAATCCTCCAATAAAGTAGTACTGAATATACTAAAGAAAAAGATTGAGGACACCAAAGGGCTATGGCCCGAACTACTGCGATAAGTATTATGGGCATATCGCACTACTCCAAAAACCAGTACAGGTGAGATACCATACTCACTAGTCTACGGGACTAATACTGTTATACCTGTCGAGGTTGGAGAACCTAGCTTGAGATACTCCAACGAGAGTGGACCAAGCAACGATGAAAATAGGATGCAAGATCTGGACGAGGTCCAAGAACGGACAGACATGGCCCACGTAAGAATGGTAGCCTAGAAACAACAAGTGAAGAGGTACTACAACAAGAAGACCAAAGTACGACCACTCAACCTCGTCCTCAAGGCCAAAACACAAGCAGTGAAAGACCCTAATGAAGGAAAACTAGGAACAAACTGGGACGTACCAAACAAAATCACAAATGCAGCGACCAAATGAGCATCCAATTAGAAACAATGGAGGGAAAACTACTCCAAAACAACTAGAATGTTGCCCATCTCAAATACTTCCACTTCTGAAGAAGACGTCACCTAAGTGGTACTTCTTTTCCCTCATCCAGGATTTGTCCCAATCGGGTTTTCCCCATGAGGTTTTCAACGAGGCGGCGAGGGAGGTGTCTCGAGGTTTGGAGTATTGTTCATTACCCCGCTCGTTAATACAATCTCCGACGTGGATTAATGAAGGGACTGGATATAAATAGTCAAATCTCCATTGTATATACAAAGTCGACATGTTGTTCTTACGAAAAGATAGTCAAATCTCCATCGTAAGTACAAATTCGACATGTGGTTCTTACAAAAAGATAATCAAATCTCTATAGTATGTACAAGGTCAACATGTGGTTCTTACAAAAATAAAATAAAACCTCCAACGATAGGATACTACTTCGACGACAGTTCGAAGCAACAACTAATGGCCAAGGCCATCGACAAAACATGAGTTCGACCTCGTTCGAACTACGACGGGATACTACTTCAACGACAGTTCGAAGCAACATCCCAATGGCCAAGGCTATCGATAAAAGATGAGTTCGACCTTGTTCGACTATGATAGGATACTACTTCGACGACAGTTCGAAGTAACATCCCAATGGCTAAGGCCATCAACAAAACATGAGTTCGACCTCGTTCGAACTATGACGGGAAACTACTTCGACGACAGTTCAGAGCAACATCCAATGGCCAAGGCCATCGACAAAACATGAGTTCGACCTCGTTCGAACTATGACATGATAGTACTTCGGCGATAGTGCAAAGCAACATCCCAATGGCCAAGTCCATCTACAAAACATAAGTTCGACCTCGTTGGAACTACGACAGGATACTACTTCGATGACAGTTCGAAGAAACATCCCAATGGCCAAGGCCATCGATAAAATATAAGTTAAACCTCGTTCGAGCTATGATGGGATACTACTTCGACGACAGTTCCAAGCAACATTCCAATGTCCAAGGCCATCGATAGAAAATGAGTTCGACCTCTTTTGAACTACGATGAGATACTACTTCAATGACAGTTCAAAACAACATCCCAATGGCCAAGGCCATCGACAAAACATGAGTTCGACCTCGTTCGAACTACGATAGGATACTCCTTCGATGACAGTTCAAAGCAACATCCCAATAGACAAGGCCATCGATAAAACATGATTCGACGTCATTCGAACTACGACATGATACTACTTCGAAAACAGTTCGAATCAACATCCCAATGTCCAAGGCCACGGACAAAATATGAATTCGACCTTGCTCGAACTACGATGGGATACTACTTCAACAACAGTTCGAAGCAACATCCCAATGGCGAAGGACATAAAAAAATAGTAGAAACAGAGGGAAATTAACCAAACAAAAAATTAATAGCTTGACAAGTACCCCGGGTACCAAGGAAATTACAAAGAGCACCAACTCATCGACAAAATAAAGTCTACATTGTACAAAATACTATCTACACCAATCTTTACAAAAGAAGCCCTAAAACAAAATAAAAATGCAAACAAAGGGCTACATAACATCTCCGACAGGGTAAACATCGTTGTACCAAGAGTATGAAGTCAAACAGTTTGCCTCATCCGAGTGGGTGTCATCACCATCAATAGTATTAGGGTCATACCCAAATGCCTCCTGAGCGGGCACGAGTTTCACTGTGAACAGTTTGAAGCTCTGCCTCGGATGCCTTCCCTTCAGCATAAAAAGCCTTGTATATGTCAAGATGGGCCTCAGCAAGAACCCATAACTCATATAAGCGAGGAGGCACAACCCGGTCAGCTGAAGGGTAGGACGTGGAAGGTTGAGATCGTCGGGTTGCTCCTCTGCTCTCAATGAGGCCACCTACCCATTCAGTGTAGATAGCTCTGCCTCCAACTGTTTAACAGGCCCTTCAAGCCCTGCAACTTTAAGATTAGAGGCTGCCCTTTCCCCGGTCAACTCCGATCTAGAAATATAGAGGGCATATTTTAAAGATATCATTTCAGAAATAGCTATCGCCAGCTTATCAGCACTAACGTCCAGCTCGCCCTTAAGCCCCTAAATCTCCACTGCCTTAGCACTCAACTTAGCGGTCAAGTCGTCCACCTTCGCTTGTAAGTCGGCATTTTCAACCATCACCCTCTGCTCAACTCAAGCTCATCCTCCTTTACCTTAAGGGAGGCCTCCAGCTCACTATTGCAGGCGACAGCCTTCATGAGCTCCTTATCCCTCTCCCTCAGCTCTTCAACCTTGCGCTCCAATTATTCCTCCCTCTGTTTGAGCCCTTCACAACAGAGCCGAAACTCTGGGTCTTGAGTATAAATGTCAGCTATCGCACGATGCTTAGCACGATACCGTTAAAACTTGGATGAAATCTCTTATATACATCCATCCTCTTCCTCTCTCGACACTCGCACTCGGTCTCCATGATGAGGGTCTAGCAGGAAAGAAAGTGATTAAAAATAAAACACAAGCCGACAATCGTTACACAAGCTCAACAACGAAAGGAGAAAAATTGAAACTTACCCGCAAAGCCATGCTAGTGACGTTTTGAGACAACTACACATCACTTAACGCCCTGATCACCTCGTATTTTGGGGCCGAACATAGAGGATCCAAAACGGATGCCACTTGCTCACAGTTCGACAACAAGTTAAAATGCCTTGGGATCACTATGTGGCGATCAGGTCCCTCTGCACCGACCTCTACGTAAGTATGGTGACCTACATATCTGTTGACCTCCTCGGGGTTGACGTCTGAACCTGAACCTCCCCCCTCGACACGGAAGCCTCCAACGTTGGACAATGTGCTGCACTCGACAGAGCGCACAGATCCGACTCCTAGGTGAACCCCCTCGATCTGAGGAGATCTTCTCAACAACATGGCATCTGCCATAAGCATAGGCACAGGTGCCGTCTACGATGCCCCACTTTTGTCAGCGCCAACAATTACACTTTTCCCAAGCTCCATTCTCCTAATTTTCCTCAACAACGTCTCGTCCCCATTAGAGGATTAGCCCAAAAGATGGGGAGCCGATATTGAAGAAGCCTCCTCTCTCACGGCCACGACATGAGAAGGACCCTCTAATTGAATAGGTCGAGGACAACCTTCTCGAACAGATTTATTCAAAATAAATTATGTGGCCACAGTAGCAATGGCCTATCGAAATGCGGGAACTGGTGCCCTCCGTCTGGAAGCTCCTCGGCCTGCCACCTCAAAGAAGTTGAATTAATGGACGGCAATATATAACCAAAAAAGTATTAAAGGGAAAGGCACTCACCAGTTGGAACTCTAGGGTCGTAACGCTTTACGAAAGAAGGCCAATCTCGTGTCACCACTGCATGGGGTAACAAACCAGCCACCCAATCCCTTATGCCCGTAATAGGGCGGGGCGGATGTCCCAGAGCTGCAAACAAGACACAAACCAACTTTATAATGGATAACAGACAAAGGAAGAATAAAAATAGTGGAAACACTAATAGGTCTCATTACATCGCTCTAGGAATCCAGCGGAATCAGAAATGATATGCTCGGTTTTGACAAAGAAGTACTTGTGCCGAAACGTGCGACTTGCTCGATCGTCCGTCCCAAAAACCAACCCTTTTGTGCCACGGTGCCTCAAATGTAGCATGGTACCTTTATGGAAGCCGGGTGAGAACAGGTGCAAAAGGTGGTGAACAAAAACATTTCACTCCGCCAGTTCTGCATACTTGGTCAATAGCAGAAGCACCTTAAGGGTATACGGCGAAAGTTGCGCCAGGAAAATGTGGTAGAACCTACAGAATTCCTCCCACTAAGGGAAAAAGAGGAAAAGTGTAGCCAATCACTAAAGGGTACTCATACAAGGCGCAGTACCCAGGCTTATGAATATTTGCTAATTACCTCCCTGCTGGAATCATATCAACATGAGCGGGAATCTTGTATTTTGTACGAAGAGCGTCAATATGAGCCTTTTCCGTCTCAGAAAGTACATGGGAAGGAGTAGGAGGAGGATCCTTTAAGAAGTCACTACGAGACATAGGATGTCTGCCTAATAGATATTCCACCGTAGGAAGACTATCACCCTCATCTATCCCCATATCCTCGCCGTCTGGAGGAGGCACTGCGGACAATGGGGTGGCCTCAGTGACCCTTTCACGAGAATGATATGACTGTGGCATGACTTCATTCAAAGAGATATTGATGTAGAGAAAAGGAAGAGGAAGGGATTGTGAACAAAGAATGAGGTGAGAAGAAGCGGAAATGTACCAGAGCAAATTCTAAGAACTAAGGAGAGCTTATCAGTAATGAAATGGCCAAGAACTTCCCAAAAAACAAACCCTCCACCTATTTATAGGGTTGGGTGGCGCCAGAACCTAAGCGGAAGGTCAGAGAGTGGCGCTAGGATCGAAGCATCAAGCCATCAACTCCTACCTCGAAAACATGCACAATGATGATGCACGATAAAATGCATTATCCGGTGTCTTATCGAACACGCTGATCATCTCCTATTGGCCATGTCGTAACATCTCGAAGGGTCAAGCTTCTCCATAGGAATGCATGAGGTCCGCTCATCGATGATGCACCAGGTTGCAACCCCGATAAGTGGAGGTACTAACTGTATGAGTCCAAATTTGACCAATGATGAGCACAACGAATGACGGGTTTTCCCCTATTCGACGTCTTAAGAGAGACGATTTAAAGGCGGATGAGAGACTGTACGATCCTTACAATGGTGTAGGCCCATTAGGGTACATTAAGAATATTCTTTCGAATATCCCTTGTGCTTTATCTTTTA
>MU727031.1:29776-55058 GCA_026770625.1 Nicotiana glauca | reverse complement strand
GCGTCTCTTCTTATGCTTTTCATTTATACTGTAGTCTCATTGTTTCGAGACAGACGGTTGTTATATTTCTTTCAGACCATTATATGTAGTTTATTCTTAGTGGTTCGTGAGTTTGTGATACTAAATCTTGGGTAGAGGATATTTTTGAGCAGTTCACATTTATTTTCAGCCTTATAAAATTAGACTTCCGCAGCTATTGTTATTATTATTATTATGATTCGTACTATTAAATTGACAACATGATGTTTTTATTTATGAAAACGGTAAGTAACTTGGCTTGCCTAGCTACCACGAGTGGGCGCCATCACGATCCCGATAGTGGGAAATCCTGGTCGTGACAGTGTGTGTGAGAGAGAGAGAGAGAGAGAGCGCACATTTGCGGTCTCGGGCCTAAGTATACATATACAAAACTGCGTCCTCAAGCCCAAAGATGCATAAAACATAAACTGCAGCCTCAGGCCCAAATACAGGTGTTCAATATTCAAGAATATAAAATCAGGAAGTGAGAATCATATTGCAAAACACGATACTGAAATGTTGTATTGTACTGAGTTACATAATATTGGAATACTGAATTGGACTAAAATGAGACATATTCTTGAACTAATTATGAACACTGAAACTTTAACTGTTTAAGACATGCTAGGTAAAATATATTGAGACTCAGGGACATCAAGTCCAAGTCATATATTGAATATGAACTGAGCTCACAACGTTCAGAATAAAAGTCATGAACGAGTTATGAAGCTATAGAATAGAAGTTCTACAACTATTCAAGTAATTAGGATAAACTATATTTTTGAGGCAATTAGTAACATCGGAAAAGAAACATAATGTAGGGAGAATTATTAACATTCCCAAACATAGAGAATTAGCCTCACATACCTTAACTTCCTACTCTTGAGCGTAATACAACGTTTGTCAACCCTTTCAATTTTAATCTATAACAATACAAGTCAAAGGGATTCCATATTAGCTATGATGCTCATGTTTCGGTCACTTAAGCATCTTATCAAATATCTAGTGAGAATAAAGCTTCATAGTCCATATTAATGGTGTTTCTACACCCAATAACCCATTCCATTGCTCCTAGATAAATTCTAAAGTCTCAAATGGTTATAATCAACATTATTCCTCATCACCCATAAGGTAAACGACAACCTTAACCAATAATAAATAATCAACACCCCAAACCTATAATCGTTCATGTTCTTTTATCAAACCCATCAACTCATATCTCATGAACTAGAGTTTATAATCATTAAACCAATGCTAGAATCAATTAGAGGGTGAAGACATTACCTTTTTGAAGTTCAAACCCTTTGAATTCGAGTTCTAGGCTTCCTTCTCTTAATAATGATGTTCCAATTGAATATCTAATGATATAGAGGGTTTACCCATATTAATAAGATGTTGGGAAATTGAAATTGACTTAGAATCACCATTAGAACTTACCTTAGGTGGTGGAGGGACCCTTAAGAAGTACGGTTTTTAAAGTTTCCCTTTCTAGAGCAAGTTTTTATGTTTTGGAGTTGTGGGGGACAAAGTAGGCTTTAAAATGGCCCCTCATGAGAACCCCCATGCACATGTAGTCCTGACCACACACCTGAACATGCAAAATGATTGTAACACTGCCATAGGAGTGCGGCCACGCTTGGGGCACGCTCAGGGCGCGCATATTGCACAACCAAACGTTGGATAGATCCTTTGAGTCATGTTGATCCATTTCTATGAGAAACGAAACTTCCTCATCACTGCATTAATGAACTCCCAGAACATCCTATCATAAGCTTTTTCCATATCCAGTTTCATAACAATTTCCCACCTTTATTGTAAGTGTTGATGCCCTGGATGATATCCTAAGCTAGGAGGACATTTTCCGTGATCAATCTATCCTTGACCAAACCGGTTTTATTGTTAGAGATCAACTTAGGTAGGAGCTGGTTCAGTCTTCTGGAAAGGATTTTGGATATGATTTTGCTAGAGACATTGCAAAGACTAATAGGTCGTAGGTCTGAAACTGTCTCCGGAGCATCAATTTGGGGATAAGGTCACACCCTGAACCTGAGCTTGGACATAACACGACACTTGGTGCCTGGCTACATGTGATCGAGTGAACCAACTAGCTAGCTGAATCAACATGTGATATCATAATATACTGAATGCGGAAGATAAACTAACACATGCTGATATACTGAAAGTGTAGATGCTATAAATCAAAGTGCAAAAATACTAATACAATTTTGAAACATATATGTAGCGAACATAGCTTAACATGAAACTCCTGAGACTCTATCTAATTGTTACTCTTGTACATAAAGCCTCTAATGAAGTACTGAAAACACTGATTATCTGTAAATATTAAAAGACCGTAAAATAATTATATTGCCCGGAAGAACTGGGGATCACCAAACAACTGGTATGAGAATCCTAGCGCTCTGAATCATCAACCTATAAGTCATTACCTGCATTGTGAGATGCAGGCCCTGGGCAAAAGGGATGTGAGTACATTTGAATTGCACTGGTATGTAAAGCAACTAAAAGAAAGAATTATAAATGCTGAAACTAAAACTGAACTGATTACTAAGAATTGATAATTGATAACTGAAATGGTAACTATTGAAACTGCAACTAAAATGATAACTGATAACTGAACTGATAACTGATAACTGAGCTGAAAAAAGGAAGTAAGGATATGAATACTCCCTCTTCTGAATGATGAACAACCTGTTTATCTGAATATTAAATTGTAGCCTCAGTCCCATATACATATATATATATATATATATATCTGTGTGTGTGTGCGTGCGCGCACAACTGCGGCCTCGGGTCCAAGTATATGTATATATAACTGCGACCTAATGTCCAAAATGCATAAAGCATAAGCTGCGGCCTCAGGCCCAAAGATGCATAAAGCATAAACTGCGGCCTCAGGCCCAAAGATGAATAATGCAAAATATGCGGCCTTAGGCCCAAATACAGGTGTTCAACATTCAGAAACTGAGAATCAAACTACAATACATGATAATGAAATACTAAATCACACTGAGTTATATGATACTAGAATACTGGATCACACTGAGTTACATAATATCGGAATACTGGATCACACTGAGTTACATAATATTGGAATACTGGATCACACCGAGTTACATAATATTGGAATACTGAATGTGACTAGACTGAGATATGTATTCTTGAACTGATTATGAACACTGAAACTTCAACTGTTTATGGCATACTGAGTAATCTATACTAAGACTTGGGGGCATCAAACCCAAGTCTATATTGAATACGCACTAAGTTCACAACGTTCAGAATGAAAGCGGTGAACAAGTTATGAAGCTAAAGAATAGTAGTTCTACAACTATTCCAGGAACTAGGCTTAACTATATTTCTGAGGCAATTGGTAACGTCGTAAAAGAACGTAGTGTCGGGAGAATCATTAAAATTCCCAAACATAGAGAGTTAGCCTCACATACCTTAACTTCCTGCTCTTGAGTGTAATACAACATTCGCCAACCCTTTTAACTTTAATCTATATCAATACAAGTCAAAGGGATTTCATATTAGCATAAATTCTCATGTTTTAGTCACTTAAAAAGTTTCTCAAACACTTGGTGACATAAAGCTTCATGGTCCTTATTAATGGTGTTTCTACACACAACAAGCCATTCTCTTGATCCTAGATAAATTTTAAAGTCTCAAATGGTTATAATAAATGTCATTCTTCTTCACCCATAAGATAAACAACACCTTTAACCAATAATCAAAAATCAACAAGCCAAACCTATAATTGTTCATGCTTTTCTATCCAACCCATCAACTCATATCTCATGAACTGGTAGTCTAAAATCATTAATCCAAGGCTATAATCAATTAGAGGGTGAAGATATTACCTTCTTGACGTTCAATCTTCTTGAATTCGAGTTCTAGGGTTTCTTCTCTCAACAATGATTCCCCAATCAAATATCTAATGATTTAGATGGTTTACCCATGCTAATAAGATGTTAGGAAATTGAAATTAACTTAGAATCACCATTAGAACTTACCTTGGGTGGTAGAAGGACCCTTAAGGAGTTATGTTTTTTAGAGTTCTTCTTTCTAGAGCAAGTTTTTATGTTTTGGGCCTGTGGGACGAAATATGGCTTTAAATCGACCCCCCACATGCGCGACCGCGCTCTTGGAGACCTGATCGCACTACTGACCGCACAAAATGGTAGTTACACTGCTTCAAAATTAGCGTAGTGGCATTATGGGCGCGCTACCTGGCTTGCATACTGTTAATGCGCATAAATTTTTTCACAGATATCCGTTTGGGATCCATAATATATCGTTGGAAATATATTTCAAATGCCTACAACTTCTAAGCTTTGCGTTTTCTCAAATTCCCTACAAAGTTTCACTAAACCCTGTTGGAAGACAGACCTTCTGCAAAAATAGTCGATTTTGTCAAATCTTATGCACCTCACTTTCCATCTTGATTTTGAAACAAATATTTTACCTATAATCAGACCGATGGGACTTCACATGTCCAAAATATAACCTTATTACTCCTTTAACTCATTCGTACCTATGCCAAAATTACGGGGTGTTACATTATCTCCCCCTTGGCATCATTCATCCTCGAATGATTGTCCTGACTGTAACTTCTGCTAACTCCGGACCTTAAACGGGTCTGGTGGAAACACGACCTTTTATTAACACTTGTATACTAAACTGTATGAATACATGATTACTGAACTGAATGACTGCTGCATTGACTGAATATTGGTCTCCCTTGGATACGTGAATACTGAACTAACATAGATATATGAATATTGAACTAGCACGAATATTTGAGTAGTCTAAGCACTAAACTGGCATGGATGTCTAATTATTAGACTAACATGAGTAGCTGAGTATTGAGCTGACATGAGTGTCGGAGTACTAAATTGACATGAATATTTGAGTATTGAACTAACATGAGTATCTGAGTACTGAACTAACATGAGTATATGAGTATTGAACTAACATTAGTATCTGAGTAATGAACTGACATGAGTATTTGAGTATTGAACTCACATGAGTATATGTGTATTGAACTGACATGAGTATCTGAGTACTGGAAACTTGAATGTTATAACATGACACGTGAAATACTGGTTGTACCACCACCACTAATTATGGTAGCAACTCCAACTCATAATCTAATCTACCAATCCTTTGCAAGAATATATATGGCCCAATATAGCAGGGATTATGCTTCCCCTTCTTCCCAAATCTCATAACGCTTTTCATAAGCGAAACTTTCAGAAATACCCAATCATCAACTTGAAACTCTAGGTCTCTATGCCGCACACTCGAATATGACTTTTGGAGGCTCTGAGTTTTATTCAAATTCTCTTGAATCAACTTAACTTTTTCTGTAGCCTGATAGACCAAATGGGGTTGTAACAACTCCATTTCTCCAACTTCGAACCAACCAATTGGTGACCTAAACCTTCGCCTATACAAAGCTTCGTACGGTGCCATCTTGATATTAGAATGGTAGGTTATTATTAGCAAGGTCAATAAGAGGTATGTGATCATCCCAATCACTTTTAACATCAAGGACATATCCTTAACTATCTGAACAATGCGTTCTGCCTGGCCATCATTCTGAAGAGGAAAAACTTGTGCCTAATCATTACTAAAAGAACTTCTAAAGTTCATTTTTTTAAACGGAGCACCACAGTTTGAAATGACGGACAATGAAGTCCCATGCAATCAGACGATCTCGTGAATGTACAACTTGGTATAATCTTTTACTGAATCTATAGTTTTTTTTTGGGCAAGAAGTGTGCTAACTTGGTAAGTCATTTAACAATCATCCAGTGAAATCATGCTTTTAAAATGAGCAAGATAATCCTGTTATAAATTCTATATTTACCATCTCCACTCAAAATATGTGTATTCTGTGATAAAACACTAGGCTTTCTGCTGCTCAACTTTCACTTGCTGATAATTCGGACAATTGGCCACAAAGTTTGCGACGTTCTTTTTCATGTCGTTTTACCAATAAATCTCCTTGGTCATGATGCATATTTGGGGAACCTGGATGGAAAGAATACCTAGAATTATGGGCTTCTAACATGATCTTCCCTCTTTATATCCATCTATGTCTGGAACAAACAATCTGTTTTGGTACCTCAAAGTATCATCATCTCCCCCTTATTCAAAAGCCATCGTCTTATACTTGCGGATCCTTCTCTTTTTGTTGGGATCCAAATAACTTTCCTTATTTTCTGCAATTCTTTGCACTCTACGTCAATAATGACTCAATTTCCAACTTACTTCTGAGCTAGGAAAAAAAACTAAATTATTCACGTAATGTAAAGCTAATGTATTCACAACTATCATACACAATCTTAATAATTTAACTCAGCTCACACTATCAGTCCTGGAGAAAACCCCTTTTAATAACTCTATAAGGCTATTCTTCTGTAATTTTCTCTCTTATTACTAGCTGATTATCTTTCCCACTATCATTGTACTTCAGGTTTAACTTAAACTCTTGGGTTCTAACACACATTTGGTATTTCAAACTGTCATCCACTCACTAGAGTTAACCTAGCTAAGTGAATCAAATTGTACCTCTACTAGCTTTGCTGAAATTTCTAATCCACCGCATCAACTCAAAACTTACTTATTATTATTTTACTAAGCACTTGCAATAATTACGTTTTCTTGTTCTACTTTGGATAACTAGAGTGAGGAATAAGGTTATTTCTAACTTCCCTCATCATCCGACCCTATTCTATGGTCGCATACTATCCTTTTTTCCCCCAAACTATGTGCTAGATCACAATTAAGGAATTCATCTATCTTAAACAAATTAAAATATCTAACCCCAAACTTTCTATATAATATAAAATCATATCATACTGTAAACATCCGTGATAATCACTTAGTCACATAACCTAAGGGGGAACTGCCATATCTTTTATCTTACATCAGTAGCTGCTTCTTATAGTAGCTTACTAACGTGGTACTTCTAGTTATGATTTGAATAAATCTAAACAACATAAAAATCATTCCCTGAAATTCAATATTGACTGCTCTTGACTCTCATTGAATACATCATATCTTCTAGTCATTTGCATGAGTTGTATGAAATTACATCTTTGGTAGTAACAAATGTTTCTAACTCCTATGTATTTTACCCTTAGGCTCTTTTCTGTCCAAAACTATAGTGACCAATGGTAGGCTCTGACATCTGAATTATCATCATCCAATTTGTGGCTCCATCTCCAAAAAATAAATGAAGTTGTTCTAGGAGGTAGAACACATACGAACACACTACCACGTACAAACCTATCCTCCAAAGTATACCATCATCTGATAAATCATTTCCTGCGCCATCCGATGACTCTTGGTCTTAATCTAAACCTAAAATATGTGAAGGTTTTGCTATAGTCACTGTTAGTTACATTTTCTTTTAGTACCCATAGGCATCACTGTGCACTCACAAGTCACCAAAATTTTGATACACTGAAAATTGGAGATCTGGTAAACATATAACCAAATACTAGCGTATTGAATAACCATAAACTTGCTAACTGAAAGACAGTATAACTGGCAACTGAGGTAAACTGATAACCATAACACATGATAACTGTTTTTATATTTTTTGATAAGGTAATGCTTCAATTTGTACTACTATCCATTGCATCCTACTTTTAACGTCCTCTCAAGTCTCATATTTACCAACCTGTACTCCATAATTATACCTCAATGGGCAATTATCCTCTTTAGGACTTTAGGTTTCTCCTGCGCATCGCTTGGGCATCCAATATGTTTGGAATTTGATAGGAAGAAAAAGTTAACTATTGCTCTAAGCTTCATGGCACGATCTAGAGTAGAAATAAATGAGACAATCCTGCATGTCTTGGTAGTTAACCCTTTATATGAGTGGCAAACACACACATATAAAGGAAACCCCACTAGACACGGCTTTATAGATTCCCTAGGACACTTGAACCTAGTGCTCCGATACCAAGCTTTGTCACGCCCCGAACCTGGTCTTGGACGTAACACGACACTCGGCGCCTGACTACATGTGACCGAGCGAACCAACTAACTGGCTGAATCAACATATGATATCATAACATACTTAATGCAGAAGATAAACTAATACATGCTGATATACTGAAAGTCTAGATGATATAAATCAAAGTACGGGAATATTAATACAATTTTGAAACATATCTGTAGCCAACATAGCTTAACATGAAAAGCCTGAGACTATATCTAACTGTTACTCTAGTCTGTGAAGCCTCTAATGAAGAACTGAAAACACTGACTATCTATAAATACTAAAAGACCGTAAAGTAATGATAATGCCCCAAAAGAACTGGGGATCACCAAATAGTTGGTACGGGAATCCGAGCGCTCTGAATCATCAACCTATAAATCATTACCTAAATTGTGAGATGCAGGCCCCGGCAAAAGGGACGTCAGTACATTTGAATTGCATTGGTATGAAAAGCAACTGAAAGAAAGAATTATAAATACTGAAATTAAAACTGAGTTGATAACTGAGAACTGATAATTAATAACTAAAATGATAACTATTCAAACTAAAACTGAAATGATAAATGATAACTGATAACTGAGTTGAAAGAACGAAGTAAGGATATGAATACTCCCTCTTCTGAATGATGAACAACCTGTTTATCTGAATATTAAACTACGGCCTCAGACCCAATATATATATATGTGTGTGTGTGCGCACAACTGCAGCCTTGGGCCTAAGTATACTTATACATAACTGCGGCCTCAGGTCCAAAATGCA
This sequence comes from Nicotiana glauca, assembly GCA_026770625.1. Taxonomy (NCBI): domain Eukaryota; kingdom Viridiplantae; phylum Streptophyta; class Magnoliopsida; order Solanales; family Solanaceae; genus Nicotiana; species Nicotiana glauca. The sequence continues at coordinate 46,243 of MU727031.1, read as the reverse complement.
TAAAGCATAAACTGCGGCCTCAGGCCCAAATATACATAAAGCAAAAATTATGGCCTCAGGCCCAAAGATGCATAAAGCATAAACTGCGACCTCAGGCCCAAATATACATAAAGCCAAAATTGTGGCCTCAGGCCCAAAGATGTATAAAGCATAAACTGCAGTCTCAGGCCTAAATACAGGTGTTCAACATTCAGGAACTGAGAACCAAACTACAATACATGATAATGAAATACTAAGTTACATGATACTAGAATATTGGATCACACTGAGTTACATAATACTAGAATACTTTACTAGATCACACCGAGTAACATAATACTGTAATACTGGATCACACCAAGTTACATAATACTGGAATACTGAATGGGACTAGATTGAGACATGTATTCTTGAACTGATTATGAACACTGAAACTTCAACTGTTTATGGCATACTAAGAATCGGGGGTATCAAACCCAAGTCTATATTGAATACGCACTAAGTTCACAACGTTTAGAATGAACGTGGTGAACAAGTTATGAAGCTAGAGAATAGAAGTTCTACAACTATTCCAGGAACTAGGCTTAACTATAAATCTGAGGCAATTGGTAACGTCGTAAAAGAACATAGTGTAGGGAGAATAATTAAAATTCCCAAACATAGAGAGTTAGCCTCACATACCTTAACTTCTTGCTCTTGAGCGTAATACAATATTCGCCAACCTTTTTAACTTTAATCTATATCAATACAAGTCAAAGGGATTCCATATTAACATAAATTCTCATATTTTAGTCACTTAAGCAGTTTCTCAAACACTTGGTGACATAAAGCTTCATGGTCCTTATTAATGGTGTTTCTACACCCAACAAGCCATTCTCTTGATCCTAGATAAATTCTAAATTCTCAAACGGTTATAATAAATGTCATTCTTCTTCACCCATAAGATAAACAACACATTTAACCAATAATAAAAAATCAACAAGCCAAACCAATAATTATTCATGCTTTTCTATCGAACCTATCAACTCATATCTCATGAACTTGTAGTCTACAATCATTAATCCAACGCTATAATCAATTAGAGGGTGAAGATATTACGTTCTTGACGTCCACTCTTCTTGAATTCAGGTTCTAGGGTTCCTTCTCTCGACAATGATGCCCCAATCAAATATCTAATGATTTAGAGGGTTTAACCATGTTAATAAGGTGTTAGGAAATTGAAATTAACTTAGAATCATCATTAGAACTTACCTTGGGTGGTTGAAGGACCCTTAAGGAGTTAGGTTTTTGAGAGTTCTCCTTTCTAGAGAAAGTTTTTATGTTTTGGGGCTGTGGAGGATGAAATATGGCTTTAAAACGACCCCCCACGAGCGCGCCCGCGCCCCTGGAGACCTGACCACGCTACTGACTCCGCAAAACAGTAGTAACACTGCCTCAAAATTAGCGCGGTCGCACTATGGGCACACTACTGGGCGTGCATATCGCATACTATTTTGTAAAATGCGCATAACCTTTTGTACAGATATACGTTTGGGATCCATAATATATCGTTGCAAAACTATTTCAATGTCTTACAACTTTCAAGCTTTGAGTTTTTCCAAGTTCTTTACAAATTTTCACTAAAACCAGCTGGAAGACAGACTTTCTGTAAACATAGTCGATTTTGTCAAATCTTATGCACCTCACTTTACATCTTGATTTTGAAATAACTATTTTACCCATAATCATCCCGATGAGACTTCACATGTCCAAAATATAACTTTACTACTCCTTTAACTCATTCATACCTAAGCCGAATTTATGAGGTGTAACAAATACTTTGTAAGATGGGCTCCATTGAAGAAAGCCTAAAAAAATTGAGTAATGTCCTCTTTAATAATATGACAACAACTCTAATAAAAAGCTCAGTTGAAACCATCCAGGCCAGCATCACTATCACTGGATATGTTTAATGTAGACTCCTTTATTTCCTCTTCTGTAGGTATCATGGTCAAGTAGCCATTGTCTTATTCAGTAACAATTTTGGGAATACAATCTATGATATCCATGTTGTGTTCCTTCTTAGGGAGATTGAAGAGCTTTTCATAGTGGTTAATAGCATCTTTCATAATTCTTTGTTCACTTCTAACCCACTTCTCTCTTTGATTCTTGATTCTGTGTATCTGAGTCTTTCTTCTTCTTTCTCTAATAACATTGTAAAAGTATGTAATATTGCAATCGCCTTCTTCAAACCATTGAATTTGGTCTTTCTGTTTGAGTAAGGACTCTTGTATAGCTTGCCATTTGATGTACTCTACTTGGCCTTTATTGAGGTTTTCTCTGCTCGTCTCTATGTTACATAATTGATCCAGCTCTTCTAAGGTTTCCACTTCTTTTTCCCATTTTTTCACCATATCATAGACATTACCAATGCTTTCTCTAGACCATTTTCAAAGTTTGTTGCTAGGAAGTTTCATCTTTTGGTGTAGAGTCCACATAGGATTACCCTGGATATGAGTGTCCCAAACTTCTTTAACCAAGTCTTGGAAATCTGGTTGCTTAGTCCAGAAGTTAAGGAATTCTAAATAGTTTATTTTCGTTGATTGCTTGAGTTTTCTTTTGAATAAAAGGAGTCTATGGTCCGAACTCAACCTGTTGAGATGTTTGATAGTGTAATTCTGGAATAGGTGAGCCCAGTTATCGTTGATGAAGATCCTATCGAGTCTCTTTCAAACTCTTTCACTTGGTCTCTAGTTATTGCACCAAGTGTATTTAGGCCCAATGAAACCGATGCCTATAACCTCATAATGATCCATACAATTAGTGAAATCAAAGATTTTAGACATTCTATGGGGGTACTGATAACTAGGGATTTTGATACATTTTATACTCTTTCTTGCTTAAGTTTTGATTAGAAATGCGTACAAAATAGTTCCCAAAGGCTCAGAAGTTGTGCTTGATTGCAGGTTTGATCAACAAGGTGACAAGATGTCAAAGATCAGCTCAAAGTGGAGTAAAACTTGCACAAGTACCAAGACAAGACAAAGTTCAGGCAAAACAAGGCCAGTGCGGTCCGCACAAGTGAGGTTCAAAGAGGCTGCTATTCAGACAAAAAGGCAAAGCGATCGCACGAGGTTTTGTGCGATCCGCAGAGAGAAGGTTCAGATAGTTGCCAAGTCCGGGTTTGAAGACCAATGCGGTCCGCGCTCCATTTCATGCGGACCGCACTAGAAGCCACCACAGCCGTACTCAATTCTGTGCAGTCCGCATTGCCCAAGTTCAGAGAGCCATTTATTCAAGTTCAAACCCCTAGTGCGGCCACGCGTGATTTTGTGCGGTCCGCACTAAACCCGCATGGGTATTTTTGTACAACTTTTTCAGCTTAGCATAAATAGCTTCTTTTCTATTTTTAGGTCAGACAAATAGTTAGTACTGGAAGCTGCGCTCATGACTTCGAATATTTTAGCTATTTTGAGTAATTTTAGTTGAGTTTCAACATTGAATCTTCAAGTTTAATTTAGCAATTAATTAATATGAGTTTTTCTTCATCTATTTCTTTGATTTCTTCTCTAATTATGAGTAGCTAGACCCATAAGCTAGGTTTGTGGCTCAACCCTAGTCTGGGTAACTAATGGGTCTTGTATTTTAGGATTTGATTGACTATGGGTGTTTGATATTTAGACTTATTTCATGTTTAATTGCTGAATTAGTGGTTGCAAACACTAGTTTGTGTTTAGTTGATTTTGTCTCTTCTTGACAAAGAGAGCCTAAGTCTCTGAAATCGGTCCAACAAGGAATTGGGGCATACTCAAGATATTGATAACCCCAATTAAAAGGTTAAACCTAGAGGTAGTAATACCCGACTTGAACCCTAATTGCTTGTGCAAATTTGCATAACCAATTGGTCTTGAGAAAGTCAATTCAAGCAAAATCATTCGAACTACCGAGAGGTATAGAGTGAGTAAATTCGAGCAACGGTTATATCATATTCCCCAAATGTGACAATCTAGCTTTAGATTCAAAAATCCGTCAATTGACTACCAAGGAGGAAGTCACTACCCTGGTGCCTTTTAATGATTTGAACAACTCGCAATAGTTTAACATTAGCTTACTTTAGTTTAATTGGGCATTGTAGTTTTATAAAATTAGAATCATAATCAAAACCAAAAATGTGTACAAGTGAATTTAAGAGCAAATACACAACTCCACTTTAGATAGACACCCGACTCCAATATTTAGCTCCCTGTGGAAATCGATCCCGGCCTTAATTTGGTAGAAGCTGCTTCGACCTCTCTCGCTACTCAATAGTAGTGCAGGGTTGTCCTCGATCACTTTTTGGCACCGTTGTGGGGAGACAACGATTTTGGCTATATATCTAAATAGTTTTGTTTTTTGTTCTTCTCTCCTTCCTTGTTACTAATTTGTGTGTGTGTCAAAACTTCAGGTTCAAAATGGCATTAAATTCTAATGACCCTCTTGGAAACATAATTGCGGAGGAGGAGGCTGATGATAATGGAGAGGATGAGGTGCCTTTTGTACCTCCAGGACAACGAAGAGGCTGCCAGCCCAATGTTAATGAGAATATTCTAGACCCTCCTCTGCCACTTCCAAGAGCGGTTCCTCAAGTGCTCCCTAACCAAGGCTATGCAAGTGCAATTGTCCCACCCCGGATCTGGGCAGGCAATTTCCAAATTACTAATATGATGTTGACATTGCTGGAGCAGCGTGGGTACTTCACGGGTGCTGCCACTCAAAATGCTTACAAATATCTCAAGAGGTTCGTGGATACCTATTGGGGGAGAAACCACACTAATGTATCCAAGGATGCACTCCGATTGAGACTCTTCCCATTTTCACTTAGATGGAAAGCTTTAGATTGGCTTGAGCGACTTCACAACCATTCCATCACTACTTGGGATGAGTTGGCGGACAAGTTCATTGCAAATTTCTTCTCACCGGGGCATGTGGCAGCTTTGCGGGGTGAGATCTTAGCTTTCAAGCAGGAGCCCACCGAACTATTGCATGAGATTTGGGAGAGATATAGAACCATGGTGAAGGAATGCCCCAACAATGATATGACAGAAAATATGTTACAACAAACTTTCTACTGGAGCATGAACACAACAAATCAATGCATAATAAATCAACTTCTGGGGGTAATTTTATGAAACTGACGCATGATGAAGCTTGTTCCATTCTGGACAAGATGGTCGACACGTCCTATGCTTGGCAAAGTAGAGCCAATGTGCCCGGGGTGACCCTACAGTCACTCATTTGCACAAAGAATTACATGATCATAGGCAGGCGATAGTTGAGTTAACAATAACCATGAACCAACTAGCAAAGGCACAACTGCAACAAGTCCAAAATCTTTGCCAAGTGAATGCCATAAAGGGTGTTAACATGTTAGTGAACCAAAAAAAACAAAGAGGTCAACAGAACCAAGGGAATTCGGATCAATTTGACAATGATGGTAGTGGATTTCAAGATGATGGATATGATGAGCAAAATGAAGAGGTATAATATGTGAATAATTATCAAGTCAAAAGAGGCAATTCTTCCAACCAACAGCAACAATGGAGCCAAGGCAATTGGGTTAATCAACAACAAGGTAACAACAATTAGAACAATCACCAATATGGAAACAACAATTAGGGAAACAATAATCAAAATGCAAATTTGGGTAATCACAACAACAATTGGAGTAATCAAGGAAACTGGGGCAACAACAACAACCAGGGTGGATGGAACAACAATCAGGAAAATCAGGGGCAAGGTTTCAAAGGCCCCCAATGTACCAACAACCGAGTAATCCACCATATTTTACATCCCAGGGTCCTAGTTCTTATAGAAATGATATAGGTAGAATTGAAATGATGCTCGAACAAATAATGATGAATAATGCGGATTCAGATGCTCAGTTATCTTCTCACAATACTTCTATTAGAAATTTGGAGGTGCAGCTAGGCCAAATCTCTTAGTTATTGAATACACTCCCTAAGGGTTCTATACCAAGTGATGCAGTAGTGAACCCAAAGGGTGGGAACAATCATGTTATGGCAGTAACTACTAGGAGTGGACGAGGCGGTGATGTGAATGCCTCCAAACAAATTTGGGTGGTGATGTTGAATTGCAAGAAGATGAAGTTCCTTTGGTGGTTGAGAATGTGGTTGATGAAAATGTCAATGAAAAAGTGAGGATTCATATTCAAGATGTCAAGGTGGAAACGCAAGATGACGTGAACCCGTCTAGGGAACACGTAATGTACATGTCGGAGCCAATTGTGCCAAAAGCTAAGGCACCCGTGCCTAGGACACCTCCACCTTATCTTCAAATGCTAGCCAAGCATAAAAATGAGAATCAGTTCAAAAAGTTCATTGACATGATGAAGAGCTTATCCATCAATATGCCTTGGGTGCAGGCTTTGGAGCAAATGCCTGGCTATGCTAAATTTATGAAAGATTTGGTGACAAAGAAAATATCCATAGACTGTGAAAATATCAAGATGACCCACCAAGTTAGTGCTATAGTTCATTCAATGGCTCCGAAGTTGGAGGATCCCGGTACTTTCACTATCCGTTACACTATTAGAAGTGCAGACTATGCTAAAGCATTATGTAATTTAGGGGAAACCATAAAATTGATGCCCTAATCAGTTTTTAAGACTTTGGGTATTGGTCCACCGAGGGCAACTTCTATGAGATTGCAAATGACGGATAGATCAATGAAGCGACCATTGGGTATTGTTGATGATGTGCTTGTCCGGGTGGACAATTTATCTTGCCAGCTAATTTTGTGATCTTGAATTGTGAGGTCGACTATGAAGTCTTGATCATATTAGGTAGACCTTTCCTTGCTATAGGGAAGGCTCTAGTTGAAGTGGAAGCAGGGGAACTCATTTTTCAGGTGGGTGATGAAAAGGTGGTTTTTCATGTGTACAAGTCAACGAAGTAGCCCAATTGTACCGAAGTATGATCATTTGTGGATCTTGTCACGGCTATGATAATTGATGATACTAGTGCAATGATCAATGTGGAAGACCCTCTGGAGGCCGTATTGTTAAACCTTGATGTCAATGATGATGAGGGCCGAATGGAGTGTGTGAATGCTTTACATGGAATGGGCTCTTATTATTATGATCCTAGGAAACTCACCTTGGATCTTAAAAATAGAAAGACTCCTCCAACAAAGCCTTCAATGGAGGAACCTCCGATGTTGGAGTTGAAGCCATTGCCTCCACACCTCAGGTATGAATTCTTAGGCCCTATTTCAACTTTATCAGTTCTTTTTTCCATTTGTCTTACTAACATACAGGTAGATGCCACATTGGTGGTGCTCAAAAAGTGGAAGAAGTCAATTGGATGGACTTTAGCTGATATTCGAGGAATAAGCCCCGCATTCTGTACGCATAAGATTATTCTTGAAGGTGATGTAAAACCCTCCCTGGAACATCAAAGGAGGTTGAACGAGGCAATGCAAGAAGTTGTGAAAAAGGATGTGATCAATTGGTTAGATGCCAGAGTTATGTACCCTATTTCTAATAGCTCATGGACTTTACCGATGCAGTGTTTGCCGAATAAGGGTGGTATGACCGTGGTGACAAATGATAACAATAAAATAATTCCTACCTAGACAATTATCGGATAAAGGGTGTGCATGGACTACCACAAACTGAACAAGGTGACCCGTAAGGATCACTTCCCATTGCCTTTTCTTGACCAAATCTTGATCGTGTTGCTGGGCGTGCCTTCTATTTCTTCTTGGATGTATATCCTGGGTACAACCAAATCCTGATTGCTCTGGAGGATCAAGATAAGACCATATTTACTTGTTCATATGGCACCTTTGCTTTTTCTCGAATGCCTTTCGGGTTGTGTAATACACCTGCGACATTCCAATGATGTATGATGGCCATTTTCACCGATATAGTGGAAGATATTTTGGAGGTGTTCATGGATGACTTTAGTGTAGTGGGTGATTCATTTGATGAATGTTTGAAAATTTTGGATAGAGTGATGGCTCGTTGTGAAGACACCAATATTGTACTCAATTGGGAAAAATGCCACTTCATGGTTGAGGAGGGAATAGTGTTGGGTCATAAAATTTCAAAGCATGGCATAGAAGTTGACAAGGCCAAAATAGATGTGATTTCATGGCTTCCTCCCCCCACTTATATCAAGTGGGTTAGGAGTTTTCTTGGGAACACGGGGTTCTCCTAGAGATTTATAAAAGATTTTTGAAAGGTAGTGAACCCTTTGTGAAAGCTACTAGAAAAGGATGCCAAGTTCGTATTTTATGAGGGATGTATGCAAGCATTTGAACTTCTCAAGCTTAAGTTGACCACCACCCCTATCATTACCGCACCAAATTGTAGTTTGCCCTTCGAGCTCATGTGCGACGTGAATGACATTGTGGTTGGGTCAGTTTTGGGTCAAAAAGTCAAAAAAATATTTCATTCGGTTTACTAAACGAGCAAGACAATAAATGAGGCTCAAAGGAACTACACAGTAACCGAGAAAGAGTTGTTGGCTATAGTGTTTGCAATAGAAAAGTTTCAGCCGTGTCTTATGGGAGCCAAGGTCATAGTGCGCACCGATCATGTAGCCGTTAGGTATTTGATGAAAAAGAAAGACTCCAAAGCTAGGCTGATGCGATGGGTCTTATTACTTCAAGAGTATGATTTAGAAATTGTGGACCAGAAGGGTAGTGAAAACCAAGTGGCGGACCACTTGTCCCGCTTAGATAAGGAAGGAAGGCCATGTGATGACCTAGTGATTAATGATGCATTTCCTGATGAGAAACTACTTTCTGTGTTAATAAGTGATATGTCGTGGTTTGCGGATGTTGCTAATTACCTTGTGACTGGCATCATCCCTTGTGAGCTCTCTTCTAACTAGAGGAAGAAGCTTAAATGGGATAGTTTGGATTTCTATTGGGATGAGTCGTATTTGTTCAAGATTTGCATGGATGGTATGATCTGAAGGTGTGTCCCAGAGAAAGAGCAATTGAGTTTCTTAGAGGCTTGTCATTCCTCTCCCTATGGTGGCCATCATGGTGGTGGACTGCTTTCAAAGTTCTTAGTTATGAGTTTTATTGGCCAAATTTGTGCAAAGATGCAAGTGATCTTGTAAAGAGATGTGATGAATGTCAAAGAGCGGGTGCAATTTCGAAGAAAGATGAGATGCCTCTTAATACCATTCTTGAGGTTGATATCTTTGATGTATGGGTCATTTATTTTATGGGCCCGTTCGTTAGCTCATATGGGAACACCTATATTCTATTGGCGATTGACTATGTTTCAAAATAGGTCGAGGTTGTTGCTTTGCCCAACAATGAAGCTAGGAGTGTGGTTGCATTTCTCAAAAATAGCATTTTTACAAGGTTTGGCACTCCTCGTGCAATCATAAGTGATAGGGGGTCACATTTTTGCAATAGAGCTTTTGACACCTTACTTGCAAAGTATGGTGTCAACCACAAAGTGTCTACTCCTTATCATCCTCAGGCGAGTGGCCAAGTGGAAGTCTTAAATAGGGAAATCAAGAATATTCTGTCTAAAACGGTCAATACAAATAGTATCGATTGGTTTAAGAAATTGGATGATGCTCTATGGGCATATAGAACTGCTTACAAGACTCTAATAGTATGTCTCTGTATCGGTTGGTGTTTGGGAAAGCTTGCCATTTACCGGTTGAGTTAGAGCCCAAGGCCATGTGGGCCTTAAGGAAGTTGACCTCCATTGGGATGTAGCTGCTAATCTTCGGGTGGAGCAACTCAATAAAATTGACGAATTTAGATTCCATGCCTACTCCAGTTCGTTCCTGTACAAGGATAAAATGAAATACTTCACGATAAATATACTAAGGGAAAGAAGTTCAAGGTGGGGGATTTGGTGCTCTTATTCAGCTCTCGGCTACGTTTGTTCCCGGGAAAGCTCAAGTCAAAATGGACCGGACCGTTTGAAATGGTGTGTCACACCCCGTTTGGTGCTCTTGATTTAAAGAACAAAAGTGGGGAAGTTTTTAGAGTGAGTGGGCATAGATTCAAGCATTACTTGGGAAAAATTGATGACATCCACGTGGTGGCACTTCGTCATCTCAAATGATTTGATAGTAACTTGCATCATTCCGCGACGTTAAATCAGGCGCTTCTTGGGAAGCAACCCATGTGTCTTTCCTTTTATTTTTCTTTGATTCTCTTTGTAGTGTAGGATTTATTTTTGGACTGACTAGTTGTGAGATGTTACAGGATTGTGTTGATGCAGTGCAGGACATAGTGGAAAAAATTATCAAGTCTCTGAAGTTTTCAATGCGGACGCACTACATTTAGTGCGGACCGCACTGATGAAGACAATGGTGAAACAAAAGGCAACGGTTCTAAACAACCAGGCAAGGGAGAGTCTTCTCGGGGAGGGAAATAAAAGAAGCTAAGACTAACTCCCCACGCCCAAAAAAACATTAAAAACACAAGGAAGATCATCAAAGCTACTGATAGGGCTATTGATCAGTCAGGGAGTGAGTACGAGCCCTCCCGGGGGGTATCTTCAGACTCCGTGCCAGAATTTGTCCTTGACTGGCTGAAGAGAAATAAACTTAGAGACACTCCTCTAGCATCCCCCCACTGCCCAAGCTTCAGTTAATGTATCTTCTAGGTCGTCTGAGGGCTCAGCTAAAGGTAGTGGGGATGAATACTACACCTCTTCCATAGCTTCATTATCCGGAGAGGGTGCAGTAGGAGAAGAGGAGGCAACAGAAGAAGAAGAAGAAGACGTAGTAGGAGAAGGGGGTGAACCTCAGGCCGGAGGTTTTGATAGAAATAGAAAACTGGAGGTGTGGAAAGACTGGTTCATGAGTGAGGTGGCCTACCATAAATTGAGAGAACGGTGGCTTGTGAGGAAATTAATCCCTGAGAGAAGCTTTGTTGATAGAGACCTATTGCCTCACAACCCTAATGTGAGAAGGCAATTTAGGGAGAGAGTAGGCTGGGCATACTTCTTGGGGGACTGTCTGGATGCAAACGAGCACTTGGTTAAGGAATTTTATACCAATGCTACCCATATCAAAAAGGGCACCAAAGTGAACAAGGTGCGAAATTTGAAAGTGTTGTTTGATGGAAAGTCAATAAATGACTACATGGGTTTCGATGAGGAGTATTAGTCACTGTAATTGGAAAAAATGGAATCAGGTGAGGAGGTCCGTCCTTGGTTAGCACAGTATCTTGCAATCCCAGGTACCACCCCCGATTGGCTGAATGCGGGAGTAAAATTTTTGAGAAGAACTTTAAATTTCGAGGCCAAGGGATAGGAAACATTCGTGTGTAGCAGGTTGGACCCCACTACACATGACAACTCCCTACCTCTTCACCGAGCAGTACTAGTAGCATCAATCATGGTAGGGTACCTGATTAACGTCAGGAATGTGATGTCTCGGGTGATTACGCAGGTAGTAACTGAAGGTGATAGGAACTACCCCTTCCCCAGCTTCTTGACCATGTACCTCCGGGACCTAAAAGTTGAAAAACGGCCATTTGATATCAAAGTTAAAGCAAAGGCCCCATTCTCATGGTACAACATCCAGGGTGATGATAACCCAAAAGGCAAGACCTTCAAAGGAACAGCCACTGCTCCAACTAGTTAGTCTGAAGAGCCAGTTGTGGTGGTGGCTCCTACTCAGACTTCCTCCACATCAGCGGACATTGCCCCTGGTCCATCCAATTTAGCAGATCCAAATATACCCTCTTCCCGAGCCTATCTAGTGACTGCACAGCTACTGATCCAGGCTCTTCTTAGCATCAACAATTGGATGCAGAAAACTTCATCCAAGTTATTTGTCCTTACCACTACAGTAGCAGCTCAGTTGGCACCTCCACCTCCACAGGTCTCATAGTCTACTAAGGATGCCCTCAAGGAGATTTTAGAAAACTAGAAGAAGATCCTTGATACTCAGAAAGTGCTTATAAAAGCTGTAGATTTTCATGGGAAAACTCTCAAGGAGCTTGCTAGGGAGGTCAAGAAGATGAGAAAGCGCGGGCTTCCAAGGAGTACGTAAATGAGTTGAGGGTTTAGGTTGACGGGGTTGAAGGCAGATCATCTACCTTTGGATTTATTGTTCCTGGACCCTATGCCAGCAGCCCATCCCCAGCCAGAGCAGTCCCAGAGGCCTCCCAAGAGGAAGAGGATGATTCCTCGCACAAATGATGCAGTCATCTAGTTGGCAGACCCACCGAAGACCTCCTCCAAACAGCCATACGATGCAGCGCATGAGCTTGTCCAGATCCAGGCCCTGATCCCAGCAGCAGAGCAGCAGGTCATAGGGAACCCGTCTGAGGTTCCCGGGAATATTGAGGACCTAGGGACCACTCAGGATCCCATGCAGACAGATGAACCATAAGGAGTTTCTATATCCTCTTCCCTTTATTTTGATGCTGATTTTGCTTACTTGGCACGGAGGACAATGCCAGCTTTGATTTGAGGGGTTAGGCCCTACTTTGATTTGATATGGATAAATGTATATATTTGTGTTACAACCCATATTCATGTATGTTAGGTCATTCCATAAGGTAGTTTACATAAATCCATGAAAGGATTATCTTTAAGATGATAAGAAGTTAATCCTATCGGTCTTAAATGATACAAAGGTGTATAAGGGTGGTTAACAAGTATTAGAAGTTAAACGAATCAAGGATGTTGTCAGCCGTATTTTTGGGTAAACCTAGAGGTTCTTAATACACTCAAGATTTAGTGTTTCAAGGTATTTGAACCATATAGTATCCATATCATAAGTCTTGAAGTCAAACAAGTTATGAGACAAAAGTCGACTAAAGTTGTCGCAACTTAGGTTCATGGTTTTACTTAAACTTTAGGTCAAATGTCATTAAGCTTTTCACCCAATATACTTGGAATTATGGGGTGATCTACCTACAAAATTTAATATCTATGATTCTAGTTTCTAACGCATTAAACCGTTTGTCGATACAATCTCGGAGTAGAGAGATATTCGTGTTTTCACGAGACTGCGCCAAGCACCTCTCTATGGGGCCTACTAAGACGGTTTAAGACATTTGGATATATATAGGACACCTCCAACCCGTTTTAAGTCATTTATTTTCACTATTTACATACATTAGAACCCTAGGAACACCCTCTCAAGGTTCTCTCAAGATTCAACACCCAAACAAAGGGCAAACAACACAAATCAAGTGTCGGGAATCCCGTGGCGCTAGTAAGTCTCTTGTTCTTCTTGTTGTTGCTCATTTTTGTGTTCTTCCAGCTCGTGTGGGAGGTTGTTTTAAATGGTTTATGTTATTTAAATACTCCCTCATGTTCTTAATATCAACCCTAGGTGATTTCAAGCTTCCTAAAGTGATTCTAGTGCCGAAAAACACTAATTGACCACTAGTTTCGCTTTCTTGTTGTTGTGGCAGCATTGGAGGGATATTTCATGGAAATTTAAGGTCAAATTGGAGTTGTTATTTCTGTATAAAGTTAAGGAACCTCTTACTATATATGTATTTATGATTATCCAAGTTGTGGCTAAGCCATTGAAGCTAGAACTTGTGAAATATATATCGAAAGGCTTGGTAGTAATGCTATCGGTTGGTGGACTGTTTTGGGAGACTCAATATGATTATTATTGATGTTGTTTCGGCTGCTTGGTGATTCTTTTGAATGGTGTGAAGTCATATATATAGGGGAGGTGCTGTCCGTTTTATCGTAAAATAGGTTGTGGTCGATAAATAATGGTTATGACGCTTAAATGATAACGATAGTATCGTTTCTCTTATTGTAGACTAAGGAGTGTGAAAATTGCATAGCTTGAGATTGGGGAAGTATATAAAAAATATGTGAGGCTATACCTTTCCTTCTTTTGCACGATCCGATTATACATAATGTAATGAACGAGCTTCCAAAGATACTCTACTCTTAGAAGTTAGTAGTACTTACATTGTTTCCCCTCTTATGGGACGATTGATGTTAATGTTGCTTCTCTTATTCTTATGTTATCAATGTTGTTGGTACTTCCTGATTCTTATAAGGCTTATAATGAAGAGTTAGTCCTAATAACGTGTACAAAGGATACCTTACGTCACTCTTAAAGGTTTATAACATAATTCCGTGAGTTGAGCATGCATTATATATATATATGTATCTATTTTACTCTACCGAGTCGCGCTATAGATGTCCGGGTATGGCACCTACTGTACAACCACTGATCAGTTGGGTTTCACCGAGCTCCACGTGGTCGGGCACGATCTACCGAGCCTTATGATGGCCGGGNTCTCTATCCATGCTTACATTACTGTTCGTGTTTATGGTTCCCTGCCTTACATACTTAGTACTTTATTCGTACTGACGTCCTTTTATTTGTGGAAGCTGCATGTCGTGCTGCAGATCCTGATAGACAGGCAGGTGTAGCTCCCCCACCACAGTAGGCTGTCCAGTTCAGCAGTGATTGGCGAGATCCCTTCTCCGGACTTGCCTTGGTCTTGGTATGCATTTTTGTTATAGACATTATGGGTATGTCGGGGCCCTGTTCCGGCTATGTTGCAGCACTTATGTTCTTGTAGAGGCTCATAGACATGTGTCGACTCATGTATAGTTTGGTATGCCTTGTCGGCTGGTTTTTGTTGTATAGCCTTTCATGATAGCGTGGTAGCTCGTACCATATATATATAGTTTCTTGATTGTCTGGTCATCCCATATTATGTAGGTTCATGCCATCATATTTTATTGTTGGTTGTCCATGATCCATATCTACTATTTATATTGATCTCCACAGCCTTAAAAGATAGTAAAGAAGGTTAGATAAAATGTACGTTGGTGCTCGGCAAGTATGGTCGGGTGCTAGTCATGGCCCTCCAGTTTGGGTCGTGACAAACTTGGTATCAGAGCAGGTTTGTACTAGGTATTGTCTATGAGCCGTGTCTGGTAGAGTCTTGATTATGGATGTGTAGCGCGCCACATTTACAATCAAGAGGCTACATGACATCTAGGGTTGTTACCTTCTTCCTGAATCTAGATCGTGCATAGAGTTGAGTTGTAAGTATTCGTCCCAAATATTAACCTTGTTTTCTTTCAGCGATGTCTTTGACTAGGAAGCAAACAATTAGTAGACGGCTTGATACAACTGCGGGAGCGGGTACCAGTCAGGTGCCCCAAGCCAGAGCAGGCCAAAGTGAGGCTCAGAGTGTGATGCCATCTCATAACTCATCTACTCCATCTCCTCCAAAGGATATTAGGAGGAACCCAGCACCTCCAGTTCCTCCACCTAGCACACAGACCAGGACATGCCGAGTGCTTTGCAGTTATTGACTAGCTTGGTAGCTACTAAGACTCAGAGGTAGAATACTGGTGTTGTTGATAAACCAGTTAGTACGAGAGTTCATGATTTTATTAATTTAGACCCTCCAGTGTTTACCAGATCAAACCCCAAGGAGGACCCGCAGACTTTTATTGACCAGGTTCATCGTACACTACGGGTTATGCATGTTAGTGATATATAGGCAGTAGAGTTGGCTTCTTATCGGCTACGGGATTTAGCGATTCTCTGGTATGATAGTTGGGAGAGATCCAGGGGTCCGAACGCTCCTCCAGCTGTGTGGAAGGATTTTTCTGAGGCCTTTCTTCGTCACTACTTACCAGTTGAGATACGACGAGCTAGAGCTGATAAGTTCTTGAACCTTAGACAAGGTAATATAAATGTGCGAGAGTACAGTATGCAGTTTGATACTTTAGCAAGGTATGCTCCCCATATGGTGGCCGAGATGAGTGATAGGGTGCATTTGTTCGTGAACGGTTTGGGACTACATCTGATAAATGAGTGCACGACAACCTCCTTGGTGGAGGGCATGGATATTTCCCGTACTCAGGCTTATGCCCAGACCCTAGAGGATCGTAAGCACCAGCAGAGGGCAGATAGGGAGCAGGATAGGGGCCAGCATAAGAGGGCAAGATTTGCAAGGCATTCTGATGACTTCAGAGGCAGCATCAGGCCACCATCTTCGAGGAGATCAGCGCCACCTGTAGCTAGTGCTCCTCCACAGTTTCAGAGGCCTCGATATGATCGATTTACCTATTCTGGTCCAGGTCAGAGTTTGCGGGCATCAGGCTCGCAACATCACAGGGATACTAGTCAGACGAGACACACAACACCACGTTGTGATCAGTGCGGTAAGGCCCACTTTGGACTATGCCGTCGAGGTTCTGATGCATGTTATTCTTGCGGACAGCCTGGCCATATGATGCAGGATTGTCCTAACAGGGGAGGTGATGGTATGGCTTAGCCTACTGCATCTGTGTCTGGTTCTTCCTCATCAGTTCGATCTCCATCACGGGGTTTTCAGCAGTCGACAGGTCGTTGTAGAGGTAGAGGGGAAGTGCCGAGTTCGAGTGGTGCTCAAAATCGAACCTATGCTCTAGTAGGTCGACAGGATCTCGAGTCGTCTCCAGATGTTGTTACAGGTATATTGTCTGTGTTTTCTTATGATGTATATGTGCTGATTGATCCAGGATTT
>MU727031.1:0-14219 GCA_026770625.1 Nicotiana glauca | reverse complement strand
TGGTTTGGTTTCGGTTTGACTTTTTTTATTTAAAACCAAACCAAACCAATTATGGTCGGGTTATTTTTTCCAACACCAAACCAAATCAAACCAACCCATGATTGAGTTTTTTTTCCTGTTTGACTCGGATTAGCGGTTTGGTGCGGTTTATCGGTTTTCTTTGTACACCCCTAGTCAGAATATTGCTTTATTAATACATCAACAACAACATTGGAAATGAAAAAGGAAAAAAAAAACAAAAAACTCAATAGCTACATTGCTGCCCAAAAATGACATCAAGCCCAACACATTTTAGCTAGAAATTAAAGGTATATTTCTATAACCAAATTGCATTAGCCCTAATGAGCAATTGCTTGAGTTTGCCTCTGATGCTGAGACTCATGATTTCATTAGAACCACCAACCAATTTATTTCCAATGAACACAGCAGGAAAACTTGGTTGAAACCTAATTCAACCAATGCCCTCTCCAATTCCCTCCCATTCTGAAGTCTATCAAGCTCATAAATTGTAGGATTTGCTCCGAAATTTCGGATTAACCTTTCGATAGTGTGAGACATGCAACAAGTACTTCTGCTAAATATCACAACTGGACTTTGTGCTCCCAATTTCATCACCGTACCATATCCATACTAATGTTTAAGTGATCTTCGGTAAAAGAATTGTATTGGATGAAATTTGTGTAGGCAATTTACGAGCTAGAGAATAGAAAGCTTTGTGTATTGAGTTTCTTGATTTGATATGGTAACCTGAATTGGAGTGAGCTATATATAAGGCTTAAAGTGGTTAGATAGAAAAGGATGACAATTTTCCCAAGAAGGCAAGTGGGTGAATAATATCCAAGGTATTAATTTTCTTCGATTATTTGTATGATAAATGCAGCGCGGTGCATCACATTCTACAATCTTGAAGACGAAAAGAGAATATAACCTACTCTTTAAATATTGCCAAACGATCTTGGTCACCTTATATATCTAACGTCGATAAACTAATTAAGCTTCCTATATTCCTTCAAGTCTATACTTTACGGGTTCGAGCCATGAAATTAGTCACTGATGTTTGCATCAGGGTGTGATACCTACATCACACCTCTCATGGTGGGTGGGGACTGATCCCGAAAGAGAAGTCTTTCTTTATGCTTATGAAATCGATTTGAGTGAAAAGCAAGTCGATGAGAAAGGGCGTTGTATCCGGACGGGCAGGCCCCTGGTTCAATCGATCAATAGGCCGAAAACTGTTCAGCCAGGTCTCATTAGAAGTTACTCCGGTCCTGTGTGAACACGAAATACTTCGTGCTCCGGGATGGCTCTTTATAGTAATGCCCTCTTAAAAACATGCAAAAGGAAAAAGAAAGTTACCTTTCCTATACAACTAACAATATCAGAATCTTATTTTTTATTTGAGAACAATGAAATCTTTTCGGAATATATACTTAAAGTTATAGACGTGCTGTTGAAATCAAGTCCCCATTATTGATTTATTATCCGTACCGAAAAGGAGGTACTAATATACCATAAAGAAATTTGGAGACTTCTCCTAGTTTGGTTGACACATGACTAACTTGTTTCAAAATCCTTCTTTGGAATAAAGCAGATCACTTAATCAAGAAAAAGTATATAATGTAGTACTCATATGTCAAGACTTATCATCAAGTGATATATATATATATATTCTCTACCAAGAAAAAGCTCCCTTACTACCTCGAAAGATCACATATCATCATAGTGTTCTATTTGCCCTGGTTAAGTTATTCTTCCCTTCAATTCGTCTCATTTTATTTGAAAGTGTTTGATAGAGCGCACAAAATAAAATATAGAAAGAGACAACTTTAGAGCTCGTGATTATAGTATTTATTTGGCTATAAAATCATGTTATTAAAACGTCCTTTTTAGTCGGATTGAAAAGAAAAGTTTGTTACATAAAATGAGATAGAAGGAGCAAAATGTAACGATTAATTCATGGACCTTTGATTTCAGACGTATTTGACTAGGATAAATTGGCACATTGAATGAGATCGACGTGTAGTGAAGGGGAGCCTTGGAGCAATGTTAAATTTATCTCCATGTGATCTATAAGTCACGAGTTCGAGCTGTAAAAATAGTCATTAATGCTTGCATTAGGGTGAGTTGTCTATATCACACTCTTGAAGTACGGCCCATCCCCAAACCTGTATGAACACAGAATACTTTGTGTTCAAGGTACTGTTCGGATGGGATGGGTGCAGTCACATTCATTCAGTTGTAATTCATTTAAAATCAATTAGAAGATAACGTAATTTGAGTTTGTTGCAATACAAAATTTACCAATTAAGGTTCCTATAATTGATTAGGAATGACAATTACTAAAGACTGCCTAGATTTTCCAGCTACTATTTTCTAATTTAGTTGTGTCCTCCTGATTTTTGTTCACTATGTGTTTCAGTTTTGACAATCTTAAGATTCTTGTGATCTCTTTCGACATCCATTTTATATTCTCAACATTTCTCTACAAGGAGAGTAAGTCACGGTCCGGCCTAACTCGTCT
This sequence comes from Nicotiana glauca, assembly GCA_026770625.1. Taxonomy (NCBI): domain Eukaryota; kingdom Viridiplantae; phylum Streptophyta; class Magnoliopsida; order Solanales; family Solanaceae; genus Nicotiana; species Nicotiana glauca. Next base: position 11,698 of record MU727031.1, on the reverse strand, counting down.
TTCTATAGCCCCTAATTTCCCTCTCCCATTCTTATGTGGGATTTTCCTAAAACAACAACCAACTCCTTTCGAGTTAAACCATCAGCATTATGGGTTATTATTTCAACTGCACGAACTTTTAATTTGATAGTAATTTAAACAAAAAGTAAATAAATCCATCTTGGCATGTAGACATGTTTGGATATCACTCCAAACAAAGGATTCCCTTATCCTTAGAAAATTGACAGCTTTTATAATTAATTAAGGAAAATTCCTTTCTCCGCACTCTTTTTGGCCACAATGGCCCAAATGGAGTTATTAATGTAAAATCACACTCAAATTAGGGTTTTTGTTCTAATCCTATGCCAAAACTGCCCTTACCTATTAGGGTTCAAAATTCTTTTCTTGTTTCTCTCTCATCTATTGAATGCTTGTCTTTCCAATACATGAAAAATATCAAGCATGCACACCCTCTTTCCCATAAACGTATTTTTCATCTTTTTTTGTGCTATACGCATATACTTGATTGTGTATTTCGTATATCTTTCGTATAATAAGGTCAACCCTAATGTATATTTATCCTTCTTCAAATCCCTAATACTTAAACTAACCAAATACATGATTGTTTCTTTATCTTTTTCTCTCCTATTTTCTCCTAAATGTGAGTGAATAGATTAAGAAATCTATAATGGTGCAGTTGAAGATGAATAATGCTTCAAATATGTGTGGTGCAGTCGAAGATGAATAATGCTTCAAATATGTGTGTTGTATTTTTTGTTAATAGGCCAGGAATATACTATTCTTTTTTTTAAAGTTTCCCAGATGAATACTGGGTGTGTTGTATTATCTTCAAGAAAAGAGGGGGGATGGCCTTACCTCCACAGATTACAACACAAGGATACAAGTATCCTTCCAAAAAAACACAGATGTGAAACGTACAGCTTCACCACTGTGTGACTATACAAAATAAGTTTAACTAACAAAAAAATTCGCCTTGTCGTATTTTGTCCTAATGCTAGGTACTTGAAATTTATCCAAAAGGAAAGGACCTTTGGCTCTCCTAGGGAGTTGTTGGAAGGATAAGTATATATTACTGTCACAAGTGGTTGAAGCCAATTTAGCTAAGAAATCCGCTACTTGGTTAGCCTCTCTATAGCATGGTTGGGGGTGATATTGACTTGGTTCCTGAACTGTGTTGCCTCATCAATGATCTTTTTCATTTTGTAGTTATCTGTCTGCCCCTCCTTTAGCATGTTTACCACCAGGAAAGAATCCAATTCAATAATGAAGTCAGAATAGCCATGATGAATACACCATCTGATTCCAAATATAGTTGCTTGTGCTTCAGCATCATTGTTACTATTGCATTTGGCAGAGATAGAGAAGGCCATTATGTGTTCACCCTGGTCATTTCTCATAATTCTTCCCAAACCTGCATTACCGTTTCCATGTAAATAACTTCCGTCAGTGTTAAGCTTGAATGATCCTTGGAGTAGATTAGTCCAGGCTACGATGATGGCTTCAGGAAAAGGTTGTAGTCTCAGCATTGTTTCGCAAAATTTGACCCACGGGAGAGTTAGTTTGCATCCAGGGAAGGCCCTAAGAATTGCATTGTGAATGTTCCAGGTAATCTGCTGTTTCATTTTGTAGAAGTTGAACCTTTTCTGTTCTCCATATTTGCAAGAACACCTGCTTCTCTAAATTTTCCAGCAAACGATGATAGGAGTGATCTGCAAGATTTGATTATGTATAATATTGTTGTACTTTAGCAGCCACCAATGATTAAGCCATCCTCTAATGTGAATTTGCTTGTATACTATACCCACGGGGGCGCCTATGGCTTTCCAAATATACCTAGCTGTATCACTTTCCATAAAAACATATTGTATAGACTCATTTAATGGTTAGTACAACAGACACAACTAGAGACAATTTGTTTTCCAAAACATAGTATAACATCATCTAAAGGAAGTTTTGCCAACCATAATCTCCAAACAAAAAATGATATCTTAAAAGGGATGCTAGAATACCATATCTTGCTAAGAAGATGATCTTTAGGCTTAGTGCTTCTGAACAATTTCAAGGTTGTTTTGTTAGAATACTTACCATTTTTTGTGAGGTCCCATATAGCTTGGTCTGGAATGTATTGATTGCCAATGTTGATATTCACAATACATTGAACAATCTCCTTTGAGAAGGCATCACCTAGTTTTGGAATGTTCCATCTTCCATTGTGTATAAAATCTTTGACAAGTGTTTTGGAATTGTTGTTGATATGTGGAAGAAGTGTTGCCAATGGGCCTTTACCAGTCCAGTTGTCCCACCATATGCTTGAATTACCAGAGTTAATAAACCATAATATGTGTGGTTCTGCCTTGTCTCTAACTTTCCTCAATTTCTGCCATGCATGTGAATTCCTTGAGGACTTTTTCTTACTCACTGGATGCGATTTTGGGCAATATTTGTGATTCGTGAATGTAGCCCACAATGAGGGGATTGTTCTAAATCTCCACCATCTTTTCACGGCCAGGATATTATCAAACACATCTATTCTTTTTAGCCCAATGCCTCCCTCCTCTAAGGGAAAACACTAGTTTTTCCAAGATCTCCAATGATATTTCTTTTGATTGTCAGCGTAGCCCCAAAAAAAGTTAGCAAAATGTTTTTCGATCAATTTAAAAGTGCCTTTGGGGGGATGGGGGGGACATAGCATATAGAGTATATATAGGGAGGGATTGAAGAATATTCTTGATCAAAATAATCCTCCCTCCATAAGACAACATTTTACCATGCCACCCATTGAGTTTTTTTAACAATTTTGTTTATAATGCAGTCAAAATACACTAACTTTTCCTTCCTATGTAAATTGGACAACCTAAGTTAGTAAAGGGGAAGTTCTTGTCCATGTAACCAGTAGCATTCCTGATTCGATTGATTCTAGTAGCACAGGTATTAGGAGTAGTTAAAAAGAAACTTTTATCATTGTTAGCCTTTTGGCCAGAGCTATTCTCATATCTCCTAATGGTGTTCATGATCAGATTAATAGAAGCATTACTACCACTACTGAATATAACAATATCATCAGCATAAGTTAGGTGATTGATCTGAGGGCCCCTTTGTGGCATAGAGAAGGGAGTGAAGTTATCATCAGAGTATAAGTTGTTCAAAGAGCAAGTGAGAACCTTAGCAGCCAGGATGAAAAGGGAAGGAGATAAGGGGTCTCCCTGTTAAAGACCTTGACTTGATGAGAAAAAACCTTTTCTATTTCCATTGACTATGATAGAGTACTAAATCCCAGACAAAAGATTCATAATTTTATAAATCCATGGTTCAGAGAAACCAAATCTCCTAAGGACAGATGTTACAAAGCTCCATGACATTCTATCGTAGGCTTTAGCCATATCCAATTTAAGGACAATATTACCACCTTGATTACCATGGTCAATGGATTGAACTATTTCATGTGCTAGAAGAACATTTTCAGAAATGAGTCTATCTTTAACAAAGCCACTTTGATTTGGAGACATTAGACTAGTCAACAAAGGATTTAATCTAACTGAAAGGATTTTAGAAATAATTTTGTTAGTGAAATTAGAAAGACTGATGGGTCTAAAATCACTAAATGAGGAAGGAGCTCCAACTTAGGAATTAACACCAAAAAAGTATGAGTATAGAATTTAGTTAGAGGAGTACCTTTGAAGAATTCCCAAATGAAGGCGTTGATGTCTTCTTTAATGATGTTCCAGTAGTTGTGGAAGAAGGTGCCATTGTAACCATCTGGACCAGCAGCACTAGAGGCAGACAAACTGAAAACTGCCTGTCGGATTTCCTCCTCACTAGGATTTTCATCTAGCATGTCTTTATCTTCTTCCGTGATCCTTCTAGTAATACAATTCAAAAGCGTAGAATCCAGTTGAGGAGTAGGAAGATTGAACATGGAGTTGAAGTGACGAATAGCTGCCTTTGCAATTTTCTCGTCTCATTGTATCCATTTGCCCTTATGGTTTTTTATCCTATTCAATTGGAGCCTCCTCCTTTTTTCCCTAAGCCTACTATGAAAGTACTTGGTTTTTCTGTCTCCGTCTTCAAACCATTTGGCATTAGCTTTTTGGTTCAGAAGAGAGTCTTGCATATCCAACCATCTGATGTATTCAGCATGTGCTTTGTTGGTTTCTTCCCTATCAATGTCAGTGTTCCTACCGATTTCAATTTCCTTTAAGTTCTGGATCATTTCTTCCCACTTGGTAACCTGCTCATGGATATCTCTAATTTCTTCTCTAGACCATTTACTCAGCATCTTGCCAAGGAGCTTTAATTTTGATTGAAGCCTCCACATACTATTACCTTGAATCTTAGTACTCCAAACTTCCTTAACTAGATTTTGAAAACCTTCCTGTGAAGTCCAGAAGTTAAGGAATTTGAAGTATTTAAAGTGAGAGTTAGTAGAGTTGGAAGATTTTAAGAGTAGAGGTCTGTGGTCAGAACCAGTCCTCATCAAATGTCTCACATTAGTATTTTGAAATTTTTGAGCCCATTTATTATTAACAAAGACTCTATCAAGCCTCTTCCATATTCTTTTTCTTGGCCCTCTGTTATTGCATCAGGTGAAATTGGGACCTGTGTAGCCAACATCAGTAGTACCACAATTATTCATACAATTTTGAAAATCCAAACTCTGATGCATCCTGTGAGGTTTACCACCTAGCTTCTCTCCGGGGTCAAGAATAACATTGAAATCACCTCCAATGCACCAAGGACCATGAATAATAAGGCCGATATTCTCCAGGATGCTCCATAGTTGCTTTCTTTCCAAAGCATTACATTTGGCATAAATAGCAGTGATAATGATAGGGTGATTGTCTGAACCATCCTTAATTTTAATAGAAATTAGCTGCTCATCATTCTCAATAACCGTGGTATTGTTGATGTTCTTCCAGAAGCACCATATCTTCCCATTACCATTATAAATGCATTCTTGATAGCCCAAGAATTTCCTGTAACCATCAATTTTTTCTTTTCCAACCATAGGTTCCATGATTGAAGTGTAGAGAATGTTGTTACTGTCTATAAGATGTTTTAGCCTCAGAATGGCCTTCTTTGACCTCACTCCCCTAATATTCCAAAAGATTGTATTAATCATGAGATATTTGGGGAGGAAGTATCTTTCTTTTGTTTCCTCTTGACAGAGGTAGCATATCTATTTTTTATGCCTTTTCTTGAGTTTCTTGCTCTGCTTCTTCCCCTTCCTGTTAGGAGATACTCTTTTTCCTTATGATTGACTTTGTCTTGGTTTCTCTCCTCATTTCGTTCATTTCTCTGTATACTTTGATGTAATAAGGTATCTTGCATTGGGTGGTCAATTATTTTGTGTGTAGTTCTTTCGAAAGGTTGTTCCCGGTCAGCATATAATTCAACTATTAGCTCCATACCAGGTTGTTCAATAATGTTAGTTGGTAGACTTGTTGAGTAATAACCAGAGTCCATGTTCTTTTCCTTTCCTTTGTACTCCTTTTCCAACTCAAATTTCGTCCCCATTATCCGCTAAGTTGTTAAGAGTATGTATGCCCTGCCTCTCAGTATTCTTATCCGAAAGGTCTGTACTGCTGGTAGTATCTTGCTTTTCCGAATTATCATCATATAGTCTATTTTCCTATGTAAGTTCATTTAATGAACTTTCCTTAACCATGGAGTTGAATTGGTTGTTGAGATCATGTTTTTCCTTCGTATTGTTGTTGCTTCTGGCATGTTTCTCTTCAACACTATTTTGTTCCACTTCCTTGTTACTGTCATTTGTGCTCATGCCATCTGAAATGGCAATATTGTTTTGGGAGGAGGAAGTCTTGGTTATAATTTTTTTTCTGCTGCTCCTTTGTATTAGAACTGGTTTGAAGATCACCTTGCTCTTCCTTTTCGGCATTTTTTTTCCTGCTTTCTTTTCTTCTTCTTCTTTCTAAATCTGCTTATTATAGTAGCTTGATTATCATCTATGACTAAAGCAATCTTGCTGTCTTATTTAGTATTTGATTTGTGCATAGGCTTGTTAGAGGTACTATGGTCTGACCCTTCTATAGCTTCCTCGCAATTCAACCTCTTGTTGTTGTGACTGTTTTGCTGTCAAACATCCTTCTTCTTACCGTTCACATTAGGTGGTGGCTCGTTCTTTCTTTTTTTTTTCCTTTCTTTATTCTCCTCCTTCTCCTTTTGCGATCCTCTAGTTCCCTCTTCACTATGCTTCTGATCATCTTCTTTATTATTTTTATCAATTTCAGCAACCCTTTTCTTTTCCATAACTCTGCAATTGAGTAAGTTATGCCAAGTTTTTTGCATTGTCTTTAATATTTAGGAATATTTTCCTACTCAATTTTTTGAGTAAATCCTTTCAAAGGAGCATTTTCATCCTCCGAACCAATAAATACACTATGCACCAGAGGTTTTAGAAGATCAATTTCCACTCTAACTTTAGCCATGCTCGGTCTCGTTTTACCAATTGTTGCAATATCTAGAGCTAAGGGAGTTCCGATCTCACTATATATTTGTTTAGCATAGTGCCATGTGTGCATATTAAAAGGTAAGCCAGGCAGTAATACCCATATTGGCACTATAGGAATGTCCTCGTCCGGTCTGAAGTCCAACATCCACTTTTGCAGCCACATCTGAAGACCATCGATTTCTACCATTCTTCTATACCACACCGAGTTGAAATCATCCTCATTTGTAAAATCCAGAAAGACGTTGTAATTCTCGTACACTCTAATTTTGGCTCTGCCTTTGACTGGAAATCTATCTCTGAATGTGGATCATATTTTCTCAATTTGGGGCCTAGGTTTGAGAAATCTCCCCACGATGGTGAGTCGACACTCATCTACCATGATTTCATAATAATCCTTGGCTTTGAAAATCACCGCCAGAATACCATTGTGGGTGGTATGTCTTGCAATGACTGTTTCTCTGGAATTTTGAGTATTGATGGCCGGGATTGGGGTAGCAGCAGCTATGGTGTGGCATAGGTAGGGTTCTTTGAAATTGATTAAGAGATTGGGTTCGCTAATGTTGGGGGGTCGTTTTGATTATTTGGACGGGCTTGGGGAACTCCGTCCGACGGCGTCATGAGGCAACGTGTGACAGGGACGCACATAAGCTGTTATCTTTTGGGTGTTAACGGCTAATTCTACGGAGAGAGAAAGGTATCATGATTCAATCAAACTGCCAGGAATATACTATTCATAGAGTGAATATTCTCATATAGTTATCGTGGCTAAGCGTAGCATCTTCAAGTCTTTCAAATCTCATGATGCGGTCATATGAGTGTTCAACAAATTTGAAAAAACAATTGAATATGACAAAAATTCTTAAATCGATTGTGTTTGTTGTAATTTGTGATAAGAAGCCGGAATTATATAAATATTTGTCTGAGTGTGTTAATATGATTGTTGGAGTTGAAGGTAGTTGCTTACAAGCTTTCTAATGTTATGATTCAGCCTTAGAAGCCTTCAACAAATTTCAAACAACAAGTTGTTCACAAAAAGAGCCATCTTTAACCTCGGCTGTTGAAGAAAGTGTAGAAGTAGTAACAAATGAAAATACAACAAGTGTTGTTTCATCTGCTATATTAGCGGGAATATTTATTGGGATGAAGTTATCAGAAAATGTTGTAAACTGATTGTGTCAATTTTATTTCTTATTTTTTCCTATATTAAAAAAGTCTTTGCTATAAGTCTTGGTGTGCAAAAGATGTAGACTTTATTTTGCATTTTGAGTATCAAGTTTTGTATGAAGCTGGCCATGATTATTTCAAATTTACTTTGTTCATTATTTATGAAGTTCGAAGTTTATGTCTTCTTTAGCATTCCTATCCTCAGCCAAATTATTTCAAGAAAAAAAATCTGCATTTTGTACATTTTGTATTATCTATATAAGGTTAAAACTTGTTTCGTTTGTCATAAGGTTAACTACAGCATCATGTACCAACAAAATCTTCAAATGAAAGATCACAAATAGTACTATTGTCATTTGTCATAAATCTCTTATTGGATATTGGAAAGGTTCTTATTAAATGATTCTAGAAGGAGAGGGAGAGAGAAAGAAAAAGCAAAAGAATTATATTTATACATCAAAAATGTGTATTACTTTTGGCTCGATAATATTTGAAACCAGTGGATAACAGAACCAAAATAGTTTTGAACTTGTAGCAAAAAATAAAACCAAAAGTAAAGCAAGTAGTGGATAAAGAAATACGAAATAAGCATAATTTTCATTAATTAATTGATAATTTAATATATTCTAAATAATATTTGAAAGTCAATCGCCTATATAAGATAATTTTAAGCAAGTAGTGGATAAAGAAATACGAAATAAGCATAATTTTTATTAATTAATTGATAATTTAATATATTCTAAATAATATTTGGAAGTCAATCGCCTATATAAGATAATTTTAGCATACCATGCTACAAATATGGCATGCACAACAAAAGGACTTGAATACCAATCTTCTTAAAATAACTCTACTCGATCTTTTGATTGATAGATTTTGATGCGTTAGAGGCGGCTTCGGTGTCACTGTTTATAACGATAATAGGATTATTATTATCTTTATTTTGGTCAGTGAGAAGTTCCTTCAACATACCATACCAGCAGGTAAGGGTTAGGAATCAAGTAAAAGTTTTTTTACGTAGTCGATGCTAACTTCACGCGTCATCCTAAGCAACAACAAGTTCACCTCAATCTTCAGTTTTTTCAATGTTACGACCCTAATTTTCCTCTTTAGGATAAGACTAGTTAAGCCTCAGATACATGCAAAATTTAACTGAGATAATGATAGAACTTTAAATTAATCACAACTATCATAAAAATAACTCCGCAACTCAACAGATCAACATTCCCAAAATCTGGTGATACCAAGTCACAAGCTCTATAAGAATATATTGAACATCCCTATACAGCATATCTATAAAAAGGGAAAATAAAATAGATCTAGATAGAGGGTGACTCAGAGGCCTACGGACGTCGGCAGGTATACCTTGAATTCTCCAAATCTGAGCACGTCCTATTGATGCCTAGGCTGGTAAGAGGTACTTGGATATGCACAAAAATATGTGTCGAAGCGTAGCATGAGTACACCATAACGGTACCTAGTAAATATCAAGCCTAACCTCGGTAGAGTGGTGATGAGGTCAGGTCAAGATGCTACTTGAAAAAATAAGAAAAGTGAACTTGTATATATGATAGTATGATAATAAAAGACAATGAAAATGATACAATGAATAAATCTAACATAAATAGCTACACTAAACTAAGGAAATTAAGACATCATGGAAAAAAACAAAGGATAAAATGCCAAGGAAACAACACAACCAAAAAATAAGTGATGTAATGAAAGCCATCAACAAGAATCACTACCTAGATATCGCCTCGTAGTCTCATTTCACAAGTCAAATTACAATATTTCCTTATATCACGGGGGGAGACTTGCATTTATTTTTGAAAATTATTTTCCCGAAATAGCTACCCGAATTTTATCCCACCTTATCGCACCACGTGGATTCAAGTAGTTCCCTTACTAGCAGTATACATTTAAACCCCAATCCTTATAACACCGCATGCATTTAAACCCCAATCTTTATACCATTGTATGCATGTCAATATAACAAATCGCACCTCAAGTGCCCAATATTACAACTTGCCAAAGAAATCAACAATAATAGTATTTCCAAAATAAATAGCACATGGCTCAACCACAGTATTTACAAGAGTCTCAACAATAGAAATTGAAAATGGACAACTCAACAAGAATCGTATTTCAATAAATTTACAACTTTGCCTCAATGTGAATCATGGTCTTTATGACTTCAACACCAAATTCAACAATAAGATATTCCAAGAAACAACAACTTCAAGAAAGGAACTCAATGGTTAAATAATGAATAAATAATTGAGAGAACAATAACTTCAACTAAACATGTAAATACAATTAGCAAATAAGAGATAAGACAAGTATTAACGATGTCAAGTAAAGCATGTGAAGATAAACTAATGATGGTGAATATTACATGTTATGGCAACTCGATTAAAGGCATGAGAAGAATCTTCATAGCTAAAATAAACCAATCACCACATCACTCGTCACCTTGCGTATACGAGTTCCACATATAACAATTAATACAAAACAACTCTAATCCTAAGGGATAATCCCCCCTCCCCCACACACACAAAAATTTAGGCAAGATACTTACTTCAAAACACGCTATTTCAATCAACTAGTAACCCTTTCCCATGATTATCCAACTACAAACGGTTCTAATCTGGCCAAAAGTACTTCATACCATAAATACAAACTACAAAAAGCTATTACAAACAATAAAGTTTCAATCTTTAAAGAGAAATAAAAAGTCAACTCAAATGTCAACCCCGGGCCCCCATCTCGGAACCTGACCAAATTTATAAAATTCGAACATCCGCATGATAAATTAAAAATTACTCAAATCCGACTTCAAATTGCCTTTTATATCCCAAAATTTAGTATAAGAAATTCCACAAAAATTTCAAAAATTTCCAACTCAAATCATTAATTAGATAATAAAAATAAAGACAGATTTATGTATAATAGCCAAATTCGAGTTAGAATCACATACCCTAAAATTTTCTTTAAAATACCACGAAAAATCGCCACAAACTGAGCTCTCTAGGTCCAAAAGATGAAAAATGAGATAAAACCCTCATTTTGGAATTTTAACACTGCTGCCCAGATGTCATCTATCGCGATCGCGGACAAAGAGACGCGATCGCGTAGAATAATTCTCCTCAGCTTAAAAAAAATTTCTTCGCGACAGCGTGAAGCCAGTCGCAACCGCGATAACTAGGCCACGCGAGCGAGATGAACAATGTGTGCCTCAGCCCCAGCCTCACTTTCCTTATACGCGAACACGATATACCTCACGTGTTTGCGATGACAAAGATCAACAAATTTCGCGATCGCACCCATGCCTTCGCGAACGCGAAGAGAAAAATCTAGCAGTCCCTGAGGACTCAACGCGATCATTTGAGAACCTTCATGAACGCGTAGAAAGAAACCAAAGCAGAAAACAGGCAGCTTCAGCAAATCAGCCAAGTCCATAAATGATCCGATTTCAATCGGACCCACATCCGGAAGCCAGTCAGAATATACCAACAAGTTCCATAACACATAACGGACCAACTCGAGGCCTAAAATCACATCAAAAAACAATAATTCTACGAATCGCAACCCAATTCAAGCCTATTAAAACTATGAACATCCGATTTCCAACACTAACGCCGAGTCATACCAAAAAACTTCAATTGACCTCAAATTTTTCATATAAATTATAAATGAGATGATGGACCAATTCGAAATTCCGAATTCGGAATTTGACCCTGATATTAATAAAGTCCACTCCCGGTCAAACTTTTCAACATTCCAAACCTGCTGTGAGCACGTGATTTTTACCCCAAGTTAAAGAATTCCAAGATCAAAACAAATAACTTTTGGTTACAATATTTGTGACTCGTGTGAAATACCAGTGTTGGTTAATTGGATGAATGAAGATAAAAAGGGGATTAATTAGGAAAATATCACAAAAATGGTAGAACAAACACTAGGAAAATTAAAAAAATAATAAATAAAAAAATAATAATAAATAATAAAATAAAATAAATAATAAAATACATCAGAAAATAAATAAATAAATACAAAATTGAAAAA
>MU727028.1:22928-39941 GCA_026770625.1 Nicotiana glauca | reverse complement strand
TGTTATAAATATATATATATATATATATATATATATTATGGATGTTCATTTAGTACTTCGTTATGAATAAAGATTATCCATGTTAGAAGATTATCTATATTTGGTATTGTGAGCACGTGATTTTTGCCTCGCTTGAATTACTCCTACAGAATTCTTAAAATTAGGATTTTTCTTTTATTGAATTAATTGCATAATTTTCATGTTTATTTGCATTTTTGTGTGCATTTAGCATAATTCATCAAAAAATACAAAAATACGTGTTGCATTTGCATTTAAAATTTAATTTTATATTTTTTAGAATAATTAGTAATTAGAGTTTTACAAAATACAAAAATCATAAAAAAAAAATTGACTTTTAGCTTTAAATTTTTTTAGTTTCTTTTAATTTGTCTCATTTAATTGTATTAATCATCATTTAGGGTTAATTAGTTTAATTAGGTCCTTAGGATTTTAATTCAGGTTTTTATTTTTAAAAGAAAAAAGAAAAATATATACAAAAAGGAATTAAATAAAGAGGAAATAAAAAAATAAAAATAAAAAGAGCTATTGTTTGGGCCAGCTATGTGATTTAATAAATAACCCAATCAATTAAACCCGAAAACCCCTCAAAACAGCCCATACCCACCCTAAAATCCACCCCAAATACCCGGTCTAGCACTCCCATGACCAAACGACATCGTTTGGGTCATAATTAATCCTAGTCGTCTATGTTTCTTGATCTAACGATCGAGAAGCTGGTGTGCAATAATATATAATTGTCCTAAAGTCCTACCCCTCCCCCTTTACTCATCATCTCTCTCACAAACCCCCTCCAAAGACCAACTCTAGTTCCGCCGTCTACCACTGCGGATCGCAGGCCGGAAATCGCCTCCGCCGGCGGCGATCGTCCAATAGCCCCTAAAATTTCACCCAAGCTTCCTCTTCTCCTCTTCACCATCAATCTACCATTAGATTCCCTCAAATCTCACTGAAATTCCCCAAAAATTCAAAACTCTAGTCGCCGCCCTTGTTCCTCCAGTGGCGGCGCCACCACCCAAACAACCCCAAACTAACACCCTAACCTCCCTAGCCTCCTGTTAACCCAGATATCGATTCCTTTTCCCTCAAACCTTAGCCAAACCATCCAAATACCAAATTGAACCCAAACCCTAATTTTGTAATTAATCAAGATGCTGGGATTTTTCCTTGGTGTAATGGATTTTATTCGCTTGTTCCCTATGGGAACATGCGATTAATATCGATTTAGACCAAGAATCTGAAGGCCCGGAGTTTCAAGCTTCCCTTTTCTTGATCCGTTTAGGGTAAGTCCTATTTCCTTTTATTTTGATTCTTTTTTTTTCATCATGCTGCTACACTTGCTTCTTTCTCTTTTTCTTTTGTTTTAATTTCACATGTGCTTGTTGTTTTACATATGTGATTCATACAGTTATGTTAGTTTATTTTTGTTTTTTTTTCTTATTTATCTTCTGGTGTATTTTGTCGCCATTTTAATCACTCAGCATTAATGGTTGAGTTGTTTTTGTTTTACTGTTTCTGATTTCTGTGGGTCGACTGGATTCTATTTTGATTGTGGCATGACCATTAGACCCAATAATGAGTTCATTTGGGCCTACTCAGACCCATTGAATTGGGTCGTTTAGCCCAAATTGTTGTTTGATAGATTTAGGAAATTTCAGGAGTTTAAGGAGGTAATTGGGGTAATTCAAAATAGGGAATCTTGCAGTAACTGAAAATAGAAGCTCATAGAACCTTCTAGATTGGGGTTCTAATTTGAATTTCAGGACTTAAGTGGTGTAACTTGGGTAACAAGTCAGTACCCTAAGGATTTTTAAGCAAAAAGCTAAAATAAAGAGGGGGCTAAGGTGCAAAATAGAATCTGAAGGGTGCCCTAAATATTTGCCTATAAAAGGCATTGCCCCTGCATTGCAAGTCAGTTTTTGGAAAGTTTGGAAATCTGAAGTTTTAAAATCTGAGCTTTGGGGGAGTGAGTTTTCAGATCTAAAAGTTTTAGAGAGTTTTGGAGAGCTTGAAAGCTATTGAAAATCAACAAAAATTTCTGCAGAATTTGAAAGTTTAAATATATAGAGTTTAGATCTTAGAGAAGAAGAAAATCCTGAAAATCAACAACAAAAATAACTAAGAAATCCTGTCAAATTCTGGAGTCATTTTCTAGATCCAAGGGGGTAAAAATAGTTTGAATTTGGGTCATTAAAGTTTGTTTTTAAGCTGGTTGATTCAAATTCTGTTTGGAAACTGTTTCATTCCTGGGAATTCAAGCATGTTTTGATTGTTGTTGCTATTAAAGCGAGTTTACTGCTGTTGTTGCCTCCTGCCTTCAAACTTACTTTGCTTATTGCTGTAATCAGGTACACATCTCCTGAAATTCCCTATGTATTAATGAAGTTCTGAATTGAAGAAGGGAATAAGAAGAGAAGATTATGTAGTTCATTCTGTGTAGTTATGCCTGTTTTCTTTGCATATGAAGTACTATTTTGCTTAGTAGATCCTTATGTGTAGATGACAGATTTTTATTATTGCTTTGAAAATACTGTAACTGAACATGACACTTTTCTTACTTGCATATATGCATACTTGAGTAGGTCTGTTAATCTTGTAGGTTGAAATTAGAGTTTGTGGTAATAGAATATCATCCTGTTTGTGATTTGGATGATGTCCTTGTGCTTGGTTTAGAATTGGCACCTGAAATAGTTCAAATAGACTGAAATTTATTCAAGCTTAGCCATTCAGTAGCTTCATTTGAAAATAATTAGTTACTTATTGTGTACAAACTAGCTTCATTTGAAGAACAGTAGTCGGACATTCATAAAATCAATGAGTTTAATGCTTATTTTTGAGAATCAACGTTCAATGCAAAATCATAATTAATAACTGGAGACAAGTACAAAATTGATTTACAAATCATCTAATATTTCCTAGTTTTAGCTTACTAGATCAAGTTCATATGGTATAATTCCTTATATCTATATCTTTGTGTGTTTTTTGGGGGTTTGGTTCATAGATAACTTACAGTCAGGTTCATAAAGTTGGGGCCTCTTTGGGCCTGGACATCAAAAATGGCCCTGAGATTTTGTTATCTTAAGGTATACTCGTCCAAATACCTGTTGGGCCTACTACAAGCCCAAATGTTGAGGGCTTTAATCAGAAGTCTTTTCCTCCCTTTGATTTGATTTTTTTTTTAAGAAAAATGAGACCATAAATGCTCGGGCCTTCCGACTTCAGTAGTGGATCTGAATTAAAAGCTTCTGCAGCGATGCTAATTGTCTGTGTTCGAAGTTTGAGCTTGATCTTGTGGGCCCAAACCTGTTGTTCTTATTAAATGATTATTTTTTTCCTATTGGGCTACCAGTTTACTGATGTTGGTTTTGCCTTTGCTTGTTAGAATAATTAGCTTTACCTTAAAGATTAATTAAAATTTTAGCAATAGTTTAATGTTAGTTATTTTAGACCTTTAATTAGAATAGGAGTTAAACCATGCTAGATAATAATAGTTCATGGACTTCCGAAGATTAGTCGAATATCCCTTAAAAATGAAATCGAGGCGCGCTGCGCCAAATAAAATCACAAATTGCGTGGATATCTTTAATTGCTTCCATTAAAATACTGAGAAATCAGGACGTGCCATTTAGCGAATTTTCATGGCCTCCCGCAAAGTTATCATCACGTTAGTCGCTTTAGGCGCGTATTTTAATAACCTATTTTCCTAAATTCGGGTGCACATTTATGCGACCCAAATCCAAATCTCAACGATATTAAAATATGTCAAAAATTAGGGGTATATTTCTGTGACGTGCTTCGAGACGTGTTTAATTAGCGTTGCAATCCTGCTTAAAATTAAATAAAAACGGTGAATAATTCAAAATTGCACTATAGGTTGAATCATGTATTAAAATCAGGTAATAGGCCAATTATGATATTTTAAGTGACCGTGCTAGAACCACGGGATCCGGAGGTGCCTAACACCTTCCCCCGGGTTAACAGAATTCCTTACTCAAGAATTTCCGATTCGCAGACTTCACTTGAAAAGTCAAAAATTTCCTCGATTTAGGATTCAAAAATAAACGGGTGACTTGGGACACCAAATAAATTATCCCAAGTGGCAACACTGATAAATAAATAATTTTATTTCGAATAATGTCACTTAAATTGAAAAGGCTCCCTTATACACTATCCTTCGGGGTGGCGTGTAAAAAGGAGGTGTGACAGCTCTAGCGACTCTGCTGGGAAAACAAACCCAGAACTTCGGTTCGGGGTTTAATAATTCGAGCTTAGAATAACTATTATATTTGGTTTTATCTTTTATCTGATTTTCCTACATGTTTCATTCTAATTTGCTAACTGCTTTACCGCTTTGATATTATCTGGACTGTATATAAACTGTTACGAAACCCTTCTCTTCTCATCTTCGGGGATGTGCTCGCTGGTCTAGACTCCTTATTCTGTTAGTGTCATACCTTAAAGTAAGAAAGAGGCCGGACAAGTTACTAAGCCGGATGGCCTTTTGGTTCCTGGTACGTAGCCCCCTCCTCGAATCGAGTTGTCCACTTAGGTACACAGTCTAGAACAGATACCCAGGTTTTGAACCTAGAATAACTCAACCTCATGCTGGACCCCTAGTAGGAACGCTTGTTTTCATCACGTGCATTTGACTTAGGGGACTCAACACAGGGGTTGGGTCAGTCTAGGATAGGTGACCTGAAATGAAAAGACCATCCTGATGCATCCTACTTGCTATTTGTGCATTTATTTGCTTCGGATCTGCATGTTGACCGGCTTGTAAATAATGGGAGAAATTTGGGGGAAAAAAAGGGGGAATAATAGTGTTAGGGTTGAGTGAGTTAGTCACCTGTTTTGAAAAACCAATACCCAAATGGTACCGAAACTCTGTCAAAATTTTTAGAAAATGAAAGTTTTTCAAAATTAGTCGATTTTGTTAAATCTGCCCGAACTATGCCAGTTTGATTCTCACCGGATGTGAGATACGTAGGCAACCCTCATCGGGTCTAACTTTTTTTTTTGCAAAAATAGCCCAAAAACAATTTTTTTTGTGGTGCCATTCTTGTTTAAAATAAGCCGAATGTCCCCAAAAGAGCGCCGGAAGGCCGTCTTTGCAAGAACAGTCACCTTAGGTCATTTTCAACGGTTAGTGGGCGCAGCCTTAAATCTTCTTCCCCGAAGTGCTAAAAGGCCGTATCTACAAAACCGAGTTTTTTATCTTTGAATTTTTAAGAGAAAATAAGAAAAAACAAATGGTGTCATTTTTCCTTTTTAGGTCAAAATAAGTTATTGAATCACCTTAATAAATGTGCAGGATGAGCATAGTTCAAAATGAACCTTTCTCAATTATGAACAAAATCCCCTTGGAGTTGCATATATGGTGGAATGATCTAGGTGAAGAAGGGCAAGACGAGGTCAAGAAATATTTGAAAGGTCTTACTGGTTTGTTGGAGATTAGGCCTCGGGGAGACATCATAAGGGCATTGGTCACATGCTGGGACCCGGCGCACAACGTGTTCTATTTTTCAGATTTTGAACTCGCCCTGACCTTAGAAGAAATAGCCAGGTACATCGGGAGTGCTGAGGTTCCTTTAAGGCACAAGCACTTGATTGCCCCGAGAACCGTAGCTGTGCACAGATTCTTAGACTCACTGAAGATAAGCAGGGGGGTTCACAACCCGGATTTGACAGCTGGCTTTTGTACTCCACAATTTCAATACCAGAGATATGGCCACATAGGGGGGTTTAACAATCCGGAAAAAAAATATGCAGCAAAGGAAACCGCCACAAATGGGAAGAACATAGACGTTTTGCTTTTACGGTGGTCTTCTTGGGTCTTCTGGTGTTCCCTAGGAAATATGGAAATATCGACATAAAAATAGCTGGGGTCGTCAGCACTTTATTCACCCAGTCCAAAAGCACCCTCGCGCCCATAATAGTAGCTGAAATCTTTCGTGCTCTCATAGCATGCAAAGCCGGAGGAAACTTTTTTGAGGGGTGCAATTTGTTGTTGCAAATGTGGATGATCGAACGCCTATTCCATCGTTCTCAATTCATGAGTTAAGGGTCAACGGAGAAAACCTGCATAGAGGAATTTTATACGAGGATTGATAGGATCAGCTTGCCTAAAGGGGTCACAGAATGGACATCATACTTTTGGTCTATCACTTCCAGTCAAATAGAGTGGACGTTTGGATGAGATCATATATATGCTAGCAACTGGGCCTCGCTTCCTCTTGATGCGTCTTAAGAGCATTCAGCCTTATGCTCTGTATCGGGTTTTAAGATAACTCGGGAGGTGCCAAATAGTGCTAAAAGATGAAGATCTTAGTACCCAAGTAATTGAGATTGGTCCTGATGGCCAGTTTTCTGAAGCAACAGTCCGCCAGATCTGGAGCGAATGTCAATACTTGGCGGCAAATACCTATGTACGGGATCGATCCAAAGGAGAAGTTTCACCCGGGTATCATGCTTGGTATAGAAGGGAAATTGTATCTGGAAGGCCATCCAAAAGACCTCACCTCCAGGATTTTGTTGAGTCATCACAAGAACAGTGGGTCTGGTTAGCCAAGGAGAACGAATATAGGGCTTGAATAGGAGAATTGGAAAAGTAGGTTCGGGACCTTCAGTTTGAAAACAGCTTACAAGCCGCAGCTGATGAGGGTGACAAGAAGAAACTGACCCAGGAAAATGAGGCTCTTAAGGCTCAGATCCGAAAGATGAAAATAGCTGCCAGCAATGCAGAAAGATGTCGAGCTGATGAAAGGCTGATAAGTGGACTAAAAAAGAAAGTCCTCGAGTGCCAAGAAGACCTGGAAAAATCCGAAGATAATGTAGCCAAAATCCTGGCGCAATGGGCAAAGAAAGCAGAAGAACGGGCACAATTTGTGCGGCAAATGAAGAGAAATTATAAAGGGACTATCATTAGCCTAAGAAGAAAAGTGACTACCCTTGAGGATGAGGCAGCCCAGCGGGCCAAAGATTTCAAGGCTGATAGGGAGCATTGCTATAAGTTGATGGCCAAAATGGAGAGCAAAATACAGCTATTGCAGGATCACCACTTTCATAATTCCCAAGTGTTGGAAGCCCGGAACCAGCAAATAGGTCGACTACTTCAGGAAAAGGGCAGAATTAGAGAGAGGATTAGGGCCATCGCTAACTATATTGCCATGAAATGCCAAGCGTGCGAGAGCATGACTCGTACCACCTTCTTTACTTCGGTGATGATTTTTGTCCGTCAAGTTATGAGTGATCTGGAGTGACTGCAAGGGGGACTTGCACATAGGCCCGCGACGAGGCCGAATGATGCCTCGTGGGCCCCAGTATGTAAGGCTTTAATGTATTCCTGATGTTTCAATCATTGAGTCTGTATTTTGGTTATTTTGAGTCTGTTTGTAGTTTCTTCTTTCCAAGAAAACAAACAGTTTAGCATCTTTGTAATAGAAGTTTTATTAATGAAAAATTGAAAAATTCCGAAAAATTATTTCCTTATTTTTTACATTTATTTTTCAAGAACTACGCTTGGTCTGATTCATGTGGGGTCATGATACGTAGGCAATCTTTATAATATTTGACCGTATCCCTAAGAGAAAAGAAAAAAAGGGGGAGGAAAGAAAATAAAAGAAAAAAAAGAGAGGAAAAGAAACAAAAGAGAGAGAAAATAAGAAAACCAAGAGAAAGAAACTATGGCAAAAAGCAAAGGCAAGAATGAAAGAAAAGAAAAGAGAGAGAAAAGAAAAGTAAGAGGAAAGGGCAAAAAGAAAGAAAAACAAGGAAAAGGATGCAAGGGAAAGAATGAGGGATGGGTGTTGCCTCAACCACTGCCACATTTGTATGAAATTTTTGTCAAGCCGAAGTACAGTGAAGAGGAACATGATGAGGCCTTTACAGCCGAATAAATTGAAGAAATATATGGGCCAATGAGAAAAATACTCTACGAAAACCACATTGTTCAGCCGGGAGAGGGCACAAGCACCGCTGAGGTGCTATACATGGGACCAAGCGCCAAGCGTCAAAATTGGAAGGCTACGCCATTTCCGATTAGGCGAGAGTCCCGGTACACCTGTCGTGCTACTTTTTCTGCATCCCGAGTTATTCCAGGGTGTAACTCGGATGTTTTCTTTAGTTTCTTGTCGTTAAATTTCCAAATGTAAACCTTGTTATCTTCAAATTTCAAAAAATGAAATCAAAATTTCATCGTTCATTTTTCTTTATTCTTTTTGATTTTGCTATTTTTCTCTTTCATTTCTTCTTTTCAGTTCTAATAATGCGGCTTTTAATAATATTACATGCTTACGAACTTCATGCCCATATGTCAAAACGCTGTCAGACTTCGAAATAATGAATCAAGAGTCGAAATACAAAGAAGGTAAGTTTGAGGAAATAAAACAAAAAATTGGAACAACTGAAGGAAAATTGGTTCGCAGGTTGGAAAGGTCCATACATTACAATAAGAGTACTGCCAAAAGAGTGCGTTGTACTTGGGTCACATCAGCAGGAGCAACCCCATACCTTTTGGTCTTCGAAACTGAGGCTGTAATACCCACAGAGGTAGAAATCCCTTCTCTCGGGATCATCGTTGAAGCAGAGATTGAGGACAGTGAGTGGGTCGAGACTCGTCTGGAACAGTTGGCCTTAATTGATGAAAAACGGATGGCTGCGGTCTATCACGGGCAGTTGTACCAACAAAGAATGGCCCGTGCTTATAACAAGAAGGTGCGGCCCAGGAATTTTGAAGTGGGACAACTCGTATTAAGGCGTATTCTTCCTCATCACGGGGAAGAAAAAGGAAAATTTGCTCCTAATTAGAAGGGTCCATACATCATCAGAAAGATATTGCCAAGAGGAGCATTATATTTGGGTGATATCGAAGGAAATGATCCCGAAGCCGCTGTGAATGCGGATGCAGTAAAAACGTACTATGTCTAGGCTTTCTGCAGTGATGACTTTTTTCAATCGAGATGATGAAGGCTTTCATTCCCGCTATCCAAACACTATCAATCTTTCGCAACCCTTTGAGCCGGTTACTCTTCCTTGATTACCCTCTTTGGAACCCAAAAATACTATAAAAAAAAGAAAAAGTGAAAGAAAAAAAAAGATGAAAAAGAGAAATAAAGAAAAAAAAAAGAAAAAAAAAACAACAAAAAAAAAATGTTTCCCTGAACCACGTCTGACTTGATTCTGAAAGGATACGTAGGCAGTCTCTCTCTGGGGTTCAGTCACACCAAAACAAAAATCCCAATTTTGCCAAAAAGTGAAACTGGGGCAGATAATATAACGGCTCGGCAATGAGCCCACCAAAACGGTTCCAAAGTTGTAATTCCATCCAAGATTCTGTTTACCCAAAAACCTTGTCCAAGTCCTTCCGATCAATTGGCAAAGACATGTGAATTGAAAAACATCATTGTTGGAATCTGATGCAATCAAACTGAGAGAAATAAAATGAAAGAGTCTTATCGGTAAAAACCTACGGGCACCATAAGGCGATGGTGAGTAGAGAAATTAAAAATGAGATAGTCCGCTTAGTGAAAACTCATAAAGAGCACTATCGGGCGATAGTGAGAAGAGAAATAAGAGAGGTCGATTGGTGAAAACCCGTAAAGGGCATCGTCGGCCGAACAAAAGACATCTCACACTATTAAAAGAGTCCTGGCAGGGTTCCCTGGTTCTAAAACATAGGTCAATGAGTTTAGAGAAGTTGGGAAAGTTCATGCGGGTCAGGCATCCAGTCCAAGAAGCATGACATGTCTATTTGAAGCCTGCATGCACCCCAGATAAGTCCTTCTTTTCTCCCCGAAAGGGACGCTTCTCTTTAAATTCATCTTCCTGCCTTTTGTTTACTTGTTCCTTGAATCCCTTTCCGTCTAACTCCATTTTCAAAACTAATACAAAGAAAAGGTGGCAGGACTGGTTTTACAGGGCTCTGTCTAGAAAAAGCTAAAGAAAAGTACCCAGCCTCAGCGGGTGCATCAAGCCAATCCCGATTGGCCATGATTATTGATGCTTTCAAAGCAAAGACATTGAAAAGGAAAGAAATTCAAAGACAAAGGTCCTAAGAGCAGAATAAAGTAAAAAGGCCAGAGCCCCACGCGAGCGAGTCATCATGAAATCCTGAAAGTTGAGTCCTGCAGTTTGAAAGAGAGATTAATCTTCAAAACCAGCAAGCAACAGAGGTCCTCAACGGAAACTGGGCCGGGATCAAGCAATTGAGACGATCAAGACCAAAAAACCAACCACTATTTCAAATTAACAATTGTTCTTTGTTTGAAAATTGAAACAGGTGCAACCCAGGCAACTGTGCAAAAAGCAGGTGCAACCAAAAGAAAAGAAACGTGCAAGTGTTGAAACAGCTTTGCAGCAAATGATCAATGCAAAAGGGAAGTTTCCTCCAAGTTCTTTCTTGCATCTTATCAAAAATAAAAAAAAGAGATAATAAAAGAAGAAAATCCCAAAAGAGGATAGTTTAGAATTCCCAATATCAACCTGTTACTTTGTTAGCCAACATTAGGGCTTCAACCCCTGAGTTGAGTTTTTTACCTTTAGCCAACATTAGGGCTCCAATCCCCGAGTTACGCCTTTTAGACCTAGGGCCTCCATTCCCTTGTTGCCTTTAGCCAACATTAGGGCTCCAATCCCTGAGTTGAGCTTTTAACTTTAGCCAACATTAGGGCTCCAATCCCTGAGTTGCGCCTTTTAGACATAGGGCCTCCATTCCCTAGTCGCCTTTTGCCAACATTAAGGCTCCAATCCCTGAGTTGAGCTTTTTACCCTTTAGCCAACATTAGGGCTCCAATCCCTGAGTTGGGCCTTTTAGACATAGGGCGTCCATTCCCTAGTTGCCTTTAGCCAACATGAGGGCTCCAATCCCTGAGTTGAACTTTTACCTTTAGCCAACATTAGGGCTCCAATCCCTGAGTCGCGCCTTTTAGACATAGGGCCTCCATTCCCTAGTCTCCTTTTGCCAACGTTAGGGCTCCAATCCATGAGTTGAGCTTTTTACCTTTAGCCAACATTAGGGCTCCAATTCCTGAGTCGCGCCTTTTAGACATAGGGCCTCCGTTCCCTATTCACCTTTAGCCAACATTAGGGCTCAAATCCCTGAGTTGAGCTTTTACCTCTAGCCAACATTAGGGCTCCAATCCATGAGTTGCGTCTTTTAGACATAGGGCCTTCATTCCCTAGTCGCCTTTTGCCAACATTAGGGCTCCAATCCTTGAGTTGAGCTTTTTACCCTTTAGCCAACATTAGGGCTCCAATCCCTGAGTTGCGCCTTTTAGACATAGGGCCTCTGTTCCCTAGTCACCTTTTGCCAACATTAGGTCTCCAATCCCTGAGTTGAGGTTTTACCTTTAGCCAACATTAGGGCTCCAATCCCTGAGTCGCGCCTTTTAGACCTAGGGCCTCCATTCCCTAGTCGCCTTTAGCCAACATTAGAGCTCCAATCCCTAAGTTGAGCTTTTACCTTTATCCAACATTAGGCTCCAATCCTTGAGTCGCGCCTTTTAGACATAGGGCCTCCATTCCCTAGTCGCCTTTTGCCGACATTAGGGTTCCCATCCCTGAGTTGAGCTTTTTATCCTATAGCCAACATTAGGGCTCCAATCCCTGAGTTGCTCCTTTAGACATAGGGCCTCTATGCCCTAGTCATTTTTGCTCCAACATTAGGGCTCCAATCCCTAATTTGCTCCATCATAGACAAACACAATTCTTGTTTTATTTAAAAAAAAAGAGAATAAGTTCAGACTTTTATCACAAATAACTCACGAAATTTTCCAAGTGAAAACTGGGGCAGAAAAATTTCGTTCGTTTGTTTGTTTTGGTGTCTAAGTAGGTTTGACCTCGAAGCACAGGATCCGAGGTAGATGAAAGAATGAGTCTCAATCCAATGTAAAGAAAAGAAGAGAAAAGAACAAAAAAGAAGTGAATTCAAATGTTTAAGCGGACAAAGATGCAGATTGCTCAAAATTTGATCGAAGTCATAAGCTTCACCTATCTCGCTTTGATCCAAGTGATGAAGAAAGAACCAACACCTACAGCTTGCGAGCATCAAGATTCAGATCGGAGTCCACATCAAAATCAGTTAAGACTCAAGATCAAGATTCAAGAGATTTATAGATAGGGATCTTGTAACTCATAGTTGATAGGCATAACTAGCTTAACTTTGATTTTTCTTTTGGTGTAATAAGGAGGTCAGCAAGTAATAGCAGTAGCAACAACAACAGTAGTAAAATCACAACTCCCGGTAGTCCCAGCTACCAAAACTACCAAAACTACACTGACCAGATTCCTTTATAGCCAAGGATATGTAGGCAACCTCCGAAGCAAGGTTCGGTCAGATATTTTTCAAAAATGCTTCTCATGGAGTGCCAAGCAGGCAAAAATCTCACATAATTGCTCATTTATCTTTTCCCGAAAACCCTTCGTATCTCCGAGCAAAGAGGGGCAGCTGTGAGTACGTGATTTTTGCCTCGCTTGAATTACTCTTACAAAATTCTTAAAATTATGATTTTTCTTTTATTATTCGATTTCTATGAATTAATTGCATAATTTTTGTGTGGATTTAGCATAATTCATCTAAAAAATACAAAAATACGCATTGTATTTGCAGTAAGGATTTAATTTTATAATTTTTAGATTAATTAGTAATTAGAGTTTTAAAAAATACAAAAATCATAAAAAAAAATTGACTTTTAGCTTTAAATTTTGTTATTTTTTTAATTTGTCTCATTTAATTGTAGTAATCATTATTTAGGGCTAATTAGTTTAATTGGGTCCTTAGAATTTTAATTCAGGTTTTTATTTTTAAAAGAAAAAAGAAAATATATACAAAAAAAAATTAAATAAAGAGGAAATAAAAAAAAGAGAAAAGAGCTGTTATTTGGGCTAGCTATGTGATTTAATAACTAGCCCAATCAATGAAACCCAAAAACCCCTCAAAACAGCCCATACCCACCCTAAAATCCACCCCAAATACCCGGTCTAGCACCCCCATGACCAAACGACGTCGTTTGGGTCATAATTAATCCTAGCCGTCTATGTTTCTTGATCTAACGGTCGAGAAGCTGGGGTGCAATAATATATAATTGTCCTAAAGTCCTACCCCCGTCCCTTACTTATCATCTCTCTCACAAACCCCCTCCAAATACCAATCCTAGTTCCGCTGTCTACCACCGCGAACCGCCGGCCGGAAATCGCCTCCGCCGATGGCGATCGTCCAATAGCCCCCAAAATTTCACCCAAGCTTCCTCTTCTCCTCTTCACCATCAATCTACCATTAGATTCCCTAAAATCTCACCGAAATTCCCCAAAAATTCAAAACCATAGCCGCCGCCCATGTTCCTCCGGTGGCGGGGCCACCACCCAAACAACTCCAAACTAACACCCTAACCTCCCTAGCCTCCTGTCATCCCAGATATCGATTCCTTTTCCCTCAAACCTTAGCCAAACCATCCAAATACCAAATTGAACCCAAACCCTAATTTTGTAATTAATCAAGATTCTGGGGTTTTTCCTTGGTGCGAATGGATTTTATTTGCTTATTCCCTATGGGTTGTTCTGTAGCGACCCGATCGGCTGTTTCGAGTTCTAGTGCTACGTTTAGTAGTCGGAGGCTATGAACAGCTTCATTTCAGGTATTATGACTTGTCCGCATGGTCGGAACTTAAATTCAGAAAGATCGGAGTTAAAATTAAGTAAAAATTCTCATTTCAGAAGCTTAGAGTTGAAAGAATGAACTAGGATTGGAATTTTGAGTAAACGACCTCGGAACCAGGATCTGAAGGTTCTAGCAAGTTCGTATGATGATTTCAGACTTGTGCGTATGCCCGGATTGGGTTTTGGATAACCCGAGAGCGTTTTGGCCCATATTATGGAAGTTAGTATTTTAGAAGGAATTTCATAAGTTTGGTTTGAAGTGACTTTCAGTGTTATCGATGTCCGTTTGGAATTTCGAGACTAGGAGTAGCTCCGTATGGTGATTCTGGAGTTGGGAGCGCGATCGGAAGTGAATTCGGAGGTCCGTAGACCATTTTTGAAGCCATTTGGCTAAAGATAGAAATTTAAAGGTTTTTGAGGTGTTTGACCGGAGGTTGACTTTTTGATATCGGTGTCGGAATCCAATTCCGAAAGTTGGGGTAGGCCTGTAATGTTAAATATGACTTGTTTGCAAAATTTGAAGTTAATCAGACATGATTTGATGGGTTTAAATATCGGGAATAGAAGTTGGAAAGTTCAAAGTTCATAAAGCTTGAATTGGGGTGTAATTCGTGATTTTAGTGTTGTTTGATGTAATTTGAAGCCTTGAGCGAGTCCGTAATGTGTTTTGGGATTGGTTGGGATCCCAGGGGCCTCGGGTGGATTCCGGGTGGTTAACGGATCAAAATTTGGAGTTTGAAGGGAGCTGAAGGCATCTGGTTGCTGGTATTTTCTCTTCTGTGGTTGGTTGACCGCAGAAGCAAACCGGTGGCCGCAGAAGCAGTTTTTGGACTAAGGCTTGAGGACCGCAGATGCGGTCAAGGTTCCGCAGAAGCGGGACCGCATCTGCGGAGGAATGGTCGCAGAAGCGGGAAAGGTCGGCTCGGGGAGGAGCCGCAGAAGCGGATTTTGGACCGCTTAAGCGGAACTGCTGATGCGGTTTGGTTTCCGCTGAAGCGAAGATGGGCTGGATCCCAGGGACTGCAAAAGCGGATCATTTTGCGCTGAAGCGGGTTTCGCGGAAGCGGGATTTTTCCGCAGAAGCAGAAATCCCTGGAGGCAGAATGTCATTTTAAAGTCGGGGATTGGCCATTTCTATCTCATTTCTTCATGGCATGGGCGATTTTCGGGGAGCTTCAAGAGGGGATTTTGTCGTCAATGATTAAGGTAAGTCATCCCTATCACTTTTGAGTTAAATATATCAATTATATATGGATTTAAGCATGGAAATTAGAGTAAATATTGGGGTTTTGGTTGGAAAACTAGAAAATTATGAATCTTGGATTTTAGCCACGATTTTGAGTATGAAATTAGGAGAAAATTATATATTTGAGTTCCTAAGGTTATGGGTAATCTTTACCTTCAAAAAATTTCGGATTCCGGGCACGTGGGCCCGAGGGCATTTTGGTCAACCTTTCGTTCGGAGTTAGGAATTTTTATAAATTGGATTGCGGAGTATAGTTGAGCATATATTAATGGATTTGTTTGATCATTGGCTAGTTTTGGTGCATTGTGCGTTGGTTCAAGTCTTCGGAAGGATGTAGAATGCCGGTTGCGAGTCTTCGGAGCGAGGTGAGTCTCCTTTCTAATCTTGTGAGGGGGAATTTACCCCATAGGTAAAGTGAATGATTATGTGCTCCTATTTGTGGGGGCTACGTACGCACGGGGTGACGAGAGTCCGTGCGTAGCTACTATTATGCTATTGTCCGGGTAGTTAGGGCCCATTAGCATGTTATACTTGAATTAATTATGAACCTATCGATGACTTGAATTTTTTAAACCACCTTTGATTAGTAAACGAATTTGAAAGAGATTAAACATCACTCTTGAATTGTTAAACAGAGAATTGGCTTATTTGGATAATTATTCCCCGATAAAATTTTAATTGGCTATCTGAGCATGTATCTTACGTGTACCCGCATTGCATGGATGATTTGCGAGCGGGGTAATAAATTACATTAAATTAATAAATAGATTTCTAAAGAGACTTAAGCTTCATTTTCTCAAATTATTAAAGAGAATTGGCCTTTTTTGGATAATTGCTCAACGTTGAATTCTTGGCTGAATGTCTATCTGTGTAAGTTTATTTTGGATCGGGCCGAACGCCTCAGCAGATTAATAGATGAATCTATAGGTGCGCCGTCGACCCTTGGCAAGTGCACAAATTTCTGTTGGAGTGGGTCGTCGACCTAGGCATGATTTGCTCATGCTTGTATTGCTGCCTGGACTCATTTGAGTTGTTTTATGCCTCACTATGGCTCGAGATCATATTGTTAATAATAACAAGAAATCTAAGAGAATTTCCTATGAAAGAACTATGTGTTTACCTGTTTCCTCTAACTGGATAAAAATTATTTTAGAAAATAAATTCACTGTTTGATATGTATATTGAGAATAAATAATCATTGG
Source organism: Nicotiana glauca (assembly GCA_026770625.1). Classification (NCBI taxonomy): domain Eukaryota; kingdom Viridiplantae; phylum Streptophyta; class Magnoliopsida; order Solanales; family Solanaceae; genus Nicotiana; species Nicotiana glauca. The sequence goes on along the minus strand of MU727028.1, from coordinate 23,825 downwards.
ACCATTAGAGTGTGTCAAAGTTGACCATCTCGTCTCTACCCCTTCAGGATTAGGCGGGACACTCACTGAGTACACATTGATTACGTACTCATACTACACTTCTGTGCATTTTTGTTGCACAGGTATATATACACCTTTAGCAGCCTATTGGGTGTAGCAGCATGGATGACACTGGGACTAGGTGAGCTGCATCATTGAGGCGACCACAGCTAGAGTAGTTCCTTCCAATGTACTGTATTTACTTTTCGTCCACTGTATTCCGAGCAGATATTGTATTTTATTTCTCTTATTAGTAGTCGCTAATGTACTTGTGACACCGGATTTCTAGGAGGGTTTACAACGGATCTGTTCTAACTGTTATTATTTAAATTTAAGTTCTAGTAGTGAACTTTTATTTATAAAAATGGAAGGAAAAACCTTAGATTTTCAAAAGTATTAAAAGAGGAATTAATTGATAAGTTAGTTGGCTGGCCTGAAAGAGGTATCCGGAACCACCACGACCCTTAGTGGATTTTGGGTCGTGACATGTTCCTTATGGAAACATGCAATTAATATCGATTTAGACCAAGAATCTGAAGGTCTGGAGTTTCAAGCTTCCCTTTTCTTGATCCGTTTAGGGTGAGTCCTATTTCCTTTTATTTTGATTCTTTTTTTTTCATCATGCTGCTACACTTGCTTCTTTCTCTTTTTAATTTGTTTTAATTTTACATGTGCCTGTTGATTTACATCTGTGATTCATACTGTTATGTTAGTTTATTTTTGTTTTTTTTTCTTATTTATCTTCTGGTGTATTTTGTCGCCATTTTAATCACTCAGCATTAATGGTTGAGTTGTTTTTGTTTTACTGTTTCTGATTTCTGTGGGTCGACTGGATTCTATTTTGATTGTGGCATGACC